>JAJMSM010000077.1:0-26477 GCA_030578475.1 Hyphopichia wangnamkhiaoensis
GACCTGCACACAGACTCGCCCTATGGTTCCTTATATATCGTAAATTTCACAATCATAAATCTACAAGTATATAAATAAATTAATCATATATTAATCCAAATTATTTAATATTAATAAATCCATTATCACCTTGCATAACATCTAAGTTACTGGTGATATCACTGGGTAAATTGTTGGTATCAATCAATTTGTTGGTCAACACCCCACTTGGATCAAATTTACCAATTTCTTCATCAATTTCATGATCATCAATAATTGCTGGACCTCCTCCAAGAAAATCAAGCATCATATGCATACCACCAGCACCACCGGCGTATTCTTCAACATCAACCGGTAATACCTGCAGAACTCCTTCCAAAAACCATACTTTATCCTTCATTTCGGTGGTGAATGAACGAAGTAATTTATAATATGATCTCATGATTCTCATTGCTTTAATATCCCCAGTCATTAATAATGATAAAAATGATTTATCAAGTAAAGCTGGGAATGCAAATATTCTCAAGATGAAATCTGATTTATACCGTTCTTTATGTAATTTATTCAAGTATGCCAACGTGATCAAATATGGCAGTTCAATTTCTACCGGGAATAAATCAGCAATATCACTATCATGACATTCCAAATCAGTAAAATATTTGATATCTCGGCCCATCAGTTTCGAATTATCATTACTATCATTCCCACTGCCACCAGTTCCATTATCACCTTCAGCAGCGGCAGAAGCTGCGGCGGCTGCTGCTCGTTGATTGGTAATATCTCCTAAATCCCCTAAATCAACCGAGATAAATTTATAAAATCGAGATGCTTCCGTTAATGGCCAAACGGCCGTTAATATAGTGGCTGCACCTTTAACGTGGAAAATCCACGCCGATGCCGGTAATGATTTGGGACTGGTTGACAGTGGGAAAGATGCATTAGCTAATGAATCCATAATAAGAATTAAAGCACTGGCCACTAAAGCATCGGTATTATCACTATTGATATCCAATACCGCCTCCCGTAGAAGTCTCAATGCATCACCTCGATGACAAGTAACACATTGATCCAACCCCTTTTCTGTTCTTGATAAATGAGTGGCGCTAAATGCCAAGATCAGGTGCATTAAAAAGGGATAGTTGAATGCTAACATGGGAATATCATGATTCCATATGTTGGTATCACTGATTCCGGCTCCTGTGATGGTGTTTGAAACTTGAGAAGTATAATGAAACATGAGTCTCAAATCAAGCATGTTTAAATTCGAACCCCCTGGTATTCCAGCCATTGGGTGGTTAAGAGGCAGGTTCCCCAATGGTGGTGGTGCATTAGTATTCACATTGGGAGAGATGTTGGGTTGTTGCTGCTGTTGTGGTTGTGGTTGTGGTTGTTGTGACTGTTGTGACTGTTCTTGGTGTTGTTGTTGTTCCTGCTTGGAGCTTTGAGCTGGAGTTTGCGAGTTTGAAGTGGATGGTGATTCGAAGTTATTACCCCGTGGTATATATTGAGAATATTCCAGATTGTTATTTACATGATTGTTAGAATTATTGGAAGTATTAGAATTGCCACCGGAAGACGACGATGGGATGGTTGAACCAGCACCTTGAGTGAATAAATTGGTTAAATTCATGAGTGGATTAGAAGTCATGGCTGACACTGCTGCAGCTGCCACTTGTGCTTGTACCGATGCTTGAGGCTGTTGCTGCTGCTGCTGCTGTTGTGGTGGTGGTGGTGGTGGTTGCTGCTGTTGCTGCTGCAACTGTGGTTGGTGTTGCGATGACTGTGATGGCTGTTGAGCAGCCCCTGGTTGAGGAGACATGGTTAGACCTCCAAAATTACTAAGATCAATGGGTAATTGTGCTAAGGTGGCCAAATTGCTTAAACTGGCCAAATTACCCAACCCACTCAAGTCACCGAGACCCGATAAATTATTAACCAAATGACTAAGGTTAAGATTGTTGAGATTGCCCGCATTCAACAAGTTATGGTAAGGAGGTTTTGGTTTCTGTTGTTGTTGGTTGGGAGCATGTGATTGCAGCGATTGCAGAGTTGACAGCGACGTTGAAGATGACTGATCAACATAACTTGGACTGGGAGTAATGGCGGGAGTGGCCTGTTGAGTAGCTGGTTCCAATAAGGGCAGAGTGGCGGATGTTGAATCAATGCCGGATTCATCACTGTTTGATTTCCGTTTCCGACCAATCTTTCTCTTCTTGTTACTACTAGAGCCATCAGTGGGGGGAGTTAACGAGGTGGTGGGGATCGATAATGAATCTTTTTCTGGTTTAACCATACTATCATTGCCATTATTATCATTACCATTATTATCCGGTTCAAGTGTATAACCACAAACAAGATTCATGTGTTGACATTTGTTACACAGAGGTCTTGTTTCATCACATTTGACTCTTCTTTTCTTACAAGTAGAGCATCCGAGTCGTGATTTCTGATGATACTTCCGCTTCCCGGCGGTGGGCTTTGATTTCAGCGGATTACCGTGGCCGGATTCTTCCATTGGAGACAATGACTTATCGGGCATTTCTCTTTGCTTATAAAAGATATCGGGGAGTGTTGAAGGGTTGAATCCTCTTTTTTCTGATATTGGAACAGGTTGACTGTTGGAGTTTGTTGGTGGCTCGTTAGTGTAAAACCATATAAGCTCGAGGATTACACCAGGAGATGTGATGTGAGAATTGCGTCAGCAGTTGTAAATGTTGGGTCTTATCGAGTGAGATAACACACAGTTTAATTGACCCAGTAAAGAGACAGAATATGAAGCAGTACCGTGGGGTTCAGTATTAATAAGCTCTATTCAAATCAAATTTAAAATCAAGGCTAAGATGAGGATTATAGGGTATATTATAATGATTTGTCGTATAGCTCGTATAGAGAAAAAAAAACTAGCATAAAAAAATTTCTATATAAAAAAAAAAAAATAAAAACAACAAACAAAAAAGCGCGAATGAAAATCAGCTAAACGATGGGGGGTTGGTATCCTGCAGACAATCTCCACTCTAGCCAAATTTATAGCACTACTTAATAATTGAAGATGCTAGATTATACAAATGAACAATTGGAAAAAGATAGTACAGGTAGAGGCGCAGGCTGTTTGGCAGCCAGTCAGCTGGGAAATAATAGCTTGATGACCGGTTGGCAAACGACTTGAGTCCATTTAGGGGTAGGCGGATGGACAAATTTAGGGTACACTAGTCTGAATGAGTTACTGTGCCTTCTATTTTGTTTTAGGTGTTTCCTGTCTTACCAATTGCTCGTCAATATATGTGGTTCATTCAGTGGTAGTCTACTAGTGGTATTACACTAGTGGTGGTCTCCTGGTGTTGCTAATACGGGTCTTGTCCACGGGTCGGCATCTAAAGGTTGCCTGATTTGATGCCGATTGTGTGTACGGGTGTTTTCGGGCTGGTCATGTGACCTGAACATCATTTTCAGCACCACACGCCTATAGTGAAATATAAAGAGCAAAAGGAAAAAAAAAATTAAGACAAGGGGAAAGCAGACATCAATACCAGTTAAGTCATCAAGTCATGTCCTCCGCTGCTGCATCCCAACAGGTCTGGTATAGATGGGCCCGTATATTTTTCACTGGTTCATGTATCATTGGAACTGGGTTGCTTCTTTTCAAGTATACGGTACCTACTGATGAAGAATTGATTGCTCGATTTTCACCTGAGATCAGAGCTGAATATGAACGTAATAAAGAATTAAGACGTAAGGAACAAGAAGAGTTGATGAAGATAGTGAAAGAAACTGCTGCTTCCAATAATCCTATCTGGATGACCGGGAATATAAAATCACCATTTGAAAAAGAGGGCCGTGGGGTTGATCCAAAATTGGTCGATAAAGAATTATTCCATAGACAGAAAGCTGAAGAATTTAAAAAATTGGAAGTGGAAAAGGCTAACCAAGAATTAGAAGAAGCTCAACACTTGGCTAAAACTTCACAGAAAAAATGGTGGCTGTGGAATTAATGATTTAATTATTCTCTTGTAAATAATATTTATTTCTTAATGTACATTAATAATATATAATCTATTCGTTAATTTCTTCCTCCCCATCTGCCAAACGCCCCGTCTTTGGACATCACCGATAACCAACTGGAAGCAGCTCCTCCACCACTGCCTACTCCCCCGGTAACCCCACCAGTGGTTTTCTGACTATTGGCGGCATCCACCGCAGCCACTATTCTCTTAATGTTGGTATCGATAACCATACCCCCTTGAACAATCTCTTCCAGAACTGTTTGTAGAACCTGCCAGCCAAACACCAAATCTAACTCGCAGACATTGGTAAAACATTTATCCAAACATTCCACGAATACCTGGATCAAATCAAGTATCCCCAATTCGGATTCTTGATCATCCACAATAAATACAAAATATAACGTGGCATAATGACGATAAATCACCTTGATATCATCCAAGTCTTCAAGCAAGCTTGGAGGTGTTATGAATGAACACTCCTGCGCAGTACGCACTGAAATCAATTGATAAACTTGTTGTAATAAAAGTCGTTGTGTGGGTATGTCCACCGGAGTGTAGAACTTCATCAATCGGGGTAAGCCGTCGTTATTAACTGCACATTGTTAGTAAGGTGCCTCAAATATAGAATAATCGGCTATACATACATATCAATATCGAGTGTATCATTGGTTGTGCTGTTTAATTGTTCGTAGATAGATGGCTATCTTACGCTTAAAGTAGTTGTATTTGTATTTTTCCTTCTCGTTCTTTTTTTTTTTTTTTTTATCAATATACTTTTTTTTATCAACTGAAAAATCGTACGAAGTCGATCCAATACTTACACTCCACCGCAATGACCGACTACAAGAAGCTCGACACAGAGTATCCGAGTCATAGAGACCTCTTCGAAATACCCACGCTCCAATCATTGGGTATCCCTACCAATAATGACTCTCAACAGTCAATATATTTCTGCGGGAACTCACTAGGTTTAATGCCTAAAGCGACTCGGACCGCATTGGCAGATGAACTCAATGCTTGGTCGGCTAGGGCAGTCGAGTCCCACTTTAATCATCCCAATCCTCAAGGGACACCCTGGATGGATATTGACTTGCCCGTTGTCCCCTTATTGGCCCCCATTGTGGGAGCTAAACAAACCGAAGTGGCGGTTATGGGATCCCTTACTGCTAATTTGAATGCATTATTAGTAAGTATGTACAAACCCAAGGGGACCAGAACCAAAATACTTTTCGAAAAACAAGCATTCCCTAGTGACTACTATGCTTTTTTGAACGTGGTCAAATTGTTTGGATATGACGAGCTGCATTTAATCCAACTTACGGTTAAACCGGGGGAAACTTATTTGAAAACGGAGGATATTTTAAAAGCCATTGATGAACATCAGCATGAATTGGCAATGGTACTTTTCCCCGGGATTCAGTATTACACCGGCCAGTTCTTCGATGTTCCAACCATCACCAAACATGCCAAATCGTATGGATTAGTCGTGGGCTGGGATTTGGCCCATGCCGTGGGTAATGTTAATCTTTCATTGCATGATTGGGACGTGGATTTTGCTGCCTGGTGTTCCTACAAGTACTTGAATTCGGGGCCTGGGGCCATAGCTGGGATTTTTGTGCATGAAAAGCATACTGCCTCTAACTCAGTCGATAACTTCACTCCTCGATTGGCAGGGTGGTGGGGTAATAACGCCGCTGATCGATTCAAGATGTTAGAAATATTCGATCCCATCCAGTCAGCATTATCATACCGTCAATCAAACCCATCAGTACTCGACGTGGTAGCCCTTAAGGCCTCATTACAAATATTTGACCAAGTTGGTGGGGTTGACGCATTACGGAATAAGAGTATTAAACTTACTCAATTTTTACAAGATCGGTTGGTTCAATCACCTTATTACTTATCGTCAAACGAAGAATCACTGACAAAGTTTGGGTTCAAGATACTTACTCCCTTGGAACCACAAGAAAGAGGTGCCCAATTGTCGGTTTTGTTCCAACCCCATTCTGACGATAAGTCGAAAGACGTGATGGAACGGGTGAATCAGTACTTACATGACGAAGGTATTATATGCGATGAGAGAAGACCCGATGTGATTCGGTTTGCACCCGTGCCTCTCTATAATACATTTACCGAAGTTTACCAGGCCACCACCAAACTTCATGAAATTTTAGATAAAATAGCTAGTGAATACAA
This sequence comes from Hyphopichia wangnamkhiaoensis, assembly GCA_030578475.1. Classification (NCBI taxonomy): domain Eukaryota; kingdom Fungi; phylum Ascomycota; class Pichiomycetes; order Serinales; family Debaryomycetaceae; genus Hyphopichia; species Hyphopichia wangnamkhiaoensis. Next base: position 6,177 of record JAJMSM010000077.1, read on the forward strand.
CTAAGATTAAACGTGCAAAATATTTATTTTATAAAACGTATACATTAGGAACATGATTGACTATTGGAGTCGTAAATGGAGGGAGGAGGTTAGATAGTAGGTTAATTAACTTACAAAACGTGAGATTTGTGGAAATCTTTACCGGCGTAGATAGCCTTGTCACCCAATTCTTCTTCAATTCTTAAGATTTGGTTCAATTTGGCCAATCTTTCGGATCTAGCTGGGGCACCAGTCTTAATTTGACCAGCTCTTAAACCAACAGCCAAGTCAGCAATGGTGGTATCTTCAGTTTCACCAGATCTGTGAGAAACCATAACACCCCAACCAGCATTGTAAGAGTCGTTGGCAGCGTTGATGGATTCGGTTAAAGAACCAATTTGGTTAACTTTCAATAATAAGGCGTTAGCGGCCTTCTTTTCAATGGCGGTCTTAATTCTCAATGGGTTGGTAACAGTTAAATCATCACCAACGATTTGAATCTTGTCAGAAACCTTAGAGTAGAAGTGGACCCAAGCATCCCAGTCATCTTCAGCGAATGGATCTTCAATGGAGACAATTGGGTATTCATTGATCAATTCTTCGTATAAAGAGGCTAATTGTTCACCAGATAACCATTTAGATTCATCAGAGTTAGGGTTCTTGAAGTCCAAGTCGTATTTACCATCTTTGTAGAATTCGGAAGAAGCAACATCCAAAGCAATACCGATTTTACCGGTGTAACCAGCTTTTTCAATGGCAGCGACAATCAAGTCCAAAGCTTCTCTTGGAGAACCGATATCTGGGGCAACACCACCTTCATCACCGACGTTACCGGCGGATTGACCGTATTGTTTCTTGGCCAAAGATTTCAAGTTGTGGTAAACTTCAGAACCAATTCTTAAACCTTCAGCGAAAGTTGGAGCTTCAGTTGGAACAATCATGAATTCTTGGAAAGCTAAAGCACCACCAGCGTGAGAACCACCGTTCAAAACGTTTTGGAAAGGAACTGGTAAGACAAATTTATCTTGTTTAGAACCACTGATATCAGCAAAGTGTTGGTATAATGGAACACCTTTTTCAGCAGCAGCAGCTTTAGCAGCAGCTAAAGAAACACCCAAGATGGCGTTAGCACCCAATTTGGATTTGTTTGGGGTACCGTCTAAAGAGTTTAAGAAAGCATCAACGGCATTTTGGTCTTTGATATCAACGTTTTCTTTGACAAAAGCTGGAGCAATGATTTCGTTAACGTTGGCAACGGCTTTGGTGACACCTTTACCTAACCATTTAGATTTATCACCATCTCTCAATTCCAAAGCTTCGTGGATACCAGTGGAAGCACCAGATGGAACAATGGCTCTGAATAAACCTTTTTCGGTGTGTAAGTCAACTTCAACGGTTGGGTTACCACGAGAGTCGTAAACGGAACGAGCAAAGACTTTAGTGACGGCCATGATAATTTGAGTAGATATGTATGTGAGTTTTTATAATTCAATTGAACTAATGAAGAGAAAAGAAAAAGAAAAGAAGAAAGAAGAAGAAATCAAAAAAACTCCTCAATTGGGGAAATTCAAGTATATTTATAAACTCGACAAGGAAATGAAAAATTTTGAAATGAACTTCGGAGTGGGCCTGGCCCTGGTGACTAACAAAACAAAAAAAAACAATTAAAAAAGCGCATGGCCGAAACTACTAACAAAACAAAAAAAAAAAAAAAAAAGAAAACACCTACAGACGTAATCACCACCACTCCACTACAATAATTGGTAGTATACTACAAATAGCACTATTACTGGTATTGGTAGTGTAATATCAATGGTAGTGTGCTCGTGGTTATCAGTGATCCAGTAGTCATATGGTGGTGGTGGTGTGGACCACACACTCCCGATCTCCCGGAACAAAGAGACAAAAAAAATAAAACAGGTGAGGATTTTCGGTTTGTGTAGGGAATTTTCCTTTTCTTTCTTTTTTTTTCTTTTCATACTTGTATTATTCAGTTAGTGGTGAATAATTTGGGGCTCCGGGCGCATCACCAGACTTGATTTGAACATGTGGTTCATGATTGTAGACAGTTGATGCAAAATTAGCTATTGGGTAGCACTGTGGTGGTTAAATTGTAGTGATGATTGTGGTGTAGACTCCCAAGAGGATTGAATCAGCCTTCGGGGTCGGAGTTGCGCTAGTAGTGACACAATTATGTTCCATGCCATTAATGACTACACCATCCATCCATCACCAATACCATTACCATTATGTACCAGTCATATATCAGCTGTACAATACTCGTATATCTGACTGACTTAAGACTGATCTTGGAAAAAGATCAGTGGTGATATGGCTTAACCCTTCCGTTCATCCAGAGCCATAACAGAAAAACCTCACGTGATGGCCGTGGTCCATTCTCCCGTGCTCCCTCCCCCCGTACACCATGGATCGGATTCAACATCCGTACACCGCTGACCAGACTCAACACCCGTACACACGGCGCGCTGGCGAAACCAAAACATCAAAGAAAGAAGTAATAAGGGAAAGCAGTGATGGAAGTAATGAACGTCAGATGAAGATTGTATGGACGGTATGAGCGCAAAAGATACTAAGGACCCGAAGGAGTCGAAGGAGCAGACCAAGCCCGAGTCGGCGGATAAAGACCAGAAACTAGCCACCACCACAACAACTACTGCATCGTCCTCAACGGGGCTGCCTGGTAAACCAAAATCCCACGATACACCTAAATCACCAGCAACCAAGCTGAAGCAGCTGCAGTCAGCACTGGCCAAACCCAAATCGCCTTCAAAAGCTCAGAATTCTGATAACCCTAGCACTAACAACAATAACAAACAGCCGACCATTGAACAATATACCAACTTGAAGAATCAATTAACTCAGCAAATACTTCGCAAACAAGAACTCGATGCTCGCTTGAGTAATCTTGAAACCACCATCTACGATCGTGAATCGGAATACTTCCATGAAAGTGTGTACGGGAATATCGTCAAGGGTTTCGATAATTTCTCCAAAAACTCAGGAGGGAGTGGTGGTGGCGGCGGGTCCGGTGCCAATAAACGTAAGATAACCTATACTGATGATGATCATATCTTTAGTTTAAGTTCAGTCAGTTTTGTTAAAACTCTCATGAAACGCCAGGGGCTTTCATTGGCTGACATGCCAGGGATATTGAATGCTCCTACTTCATCCTCGTCTTCTACTTCTACCACTACCACTACTACCAATGGCACCAAGGATGATTTTGATGATTATGAAGATCTGGTCGATCCATCGATGGGACATAAGCCAAATGGAGTCACCGACTCACCAGGAACACCTTCATCTCTGGGGGTCCCCGGTAGAAAGAGGAAAGTTCGTGTCATTGATGACTAGTTTAGTTCATTACTATGTATTATAATGTAATATATATATATATATATATATTGTGGAAACTATGTACAAAATGAGGGGGGAAGATGACTTATTTACTGTTCTCCGCCAGGAACGTAGTTATAAACCCATGGCTTGTTGGCTGGATAATCGGTGGGAATTCGTAATTCAGGTGGATATCTTTTTTCAACTTCAACGGCATTAGCAGCTTCAAATAATTCAGGACTGATTTGTTTTAACTCTTCCATGGCATGTTGGATACTGGCATATTGCTCGTCTAATTGCTGCTGTCTCTTCTTAACCACCTGGCGCTGGTGGACGCGCCATGCGTTGGTGATGGTCTTATGCTTGATCAAATCTTCGTTACAAAGTTTAATTAATTTAGGTTGTTTTCGAGATGCTGATAATGCTGATAATTGATTCACCACCTTCTGTGTCGAAGCTGTGAGCACACTGCTTGTGTTTGGTTTGTGGCGAACAAATGTCTTCGCTATGCTCTGGGCTCCGAGGCTCCTGCTGGTCTTGACGGGATTCAACATTATTTGTTTTGAGGAATGGGAGATCACTAGTATGATTTTTCAATCTTCATATATTTCAATACTGAATTTTTCTTCCTCTTTTTTTTTTTTTTCAGTCTTCAACAAGCTCGGTATGGACACTACCTAAAACTTCTCGTGAAACCTCCGTACACCTGGAACAGAAATTCATCCTGCACGTTGCAGGTACTTTATACGCAGCCATTTATCGGTCATTAAAGCTATATCAAAATTTCAGGATATATTGATAGTTATCAGGAAACCAACTACATCAGAATAACTAACCGTCTATATAACTATAAGCAACAATGCCTCAACTCACTGATTTCTTTCATAAGAGTGGTAAAGACCAAGATAAAAAACAACCACCCCAGCAACAAGAACCACCCCAGCAACAACAGCCATCGCAGCAACAGTACCCCAGTGATGCCCCTCCAGCATATGCTGAAATTGACCAATCTCGTACCGAAAATGATACTCCCGGATACCAGGCTCCTCCCAATCAACAAAATTACGGACCCAATGGGTACCCTGAAGACAAGAAACAGCAGCCTCCTCCTGATGAGCAACAGCAACAGTACCCACCACAGCAGCAATACCCTTCACAGCAGCAATACCCATCACAGCAACAGGGCCATTCATATGACCCTATGAATGATCCAAATGTTTATAAGGTACCTCCGCAAATGGTAAATATTACTCAGGCCAATCCGCAACATTTGAACCCTCAGTATCAGGAATATTTGGCTAGAGATCAGGAAAGAGTTAAACATGGAGATTTTCCCAAACCTCATGAGTACTACGGGCGCCAGGGGGCTCCATTGAACCCATCAAATGTCAATCCTAGTAACAAGACTGGTGGTGGTGCCTTCCCAGGTAAAGGTGGGGCCACTTATCATGGGGCTGCCAATCGCTAGAAAAAATTGACTTTGAATTTTCCGGGGTAGTACATGATAATATATAATCTAAGTAATACTAATAATAATTATAATATATATATATATATATATGTAAAAAAAAAAAAAATACAAGAAAGTTTACAAAACATTGTCTCCGTTATAGGTCCAGCCACCAAACTGTTTTTGTACCGACTCACTTAAGAAATCATCAACCACACTATCCTGGGGTTTTTCATTGGTGAAATCTTGGTCGAAATTGGATGTGTCGAGTAAGTTCTCAACATTTGGTTTGAAAGGAGGTAAGTAGCTCTTGTTCAACAATTTATTCCAATCAATATCTTTGAAAAATCTATGATTTTTGATATCAGTAGCATCATTTAATCGTTTACTAGGATCTTTTTGTAATAATTTGATTAATAAATCCTGGACGTCGGTATTCTCCAAGAATGGGGGGAATTTTAACGGATTTTGTAAAATTTTTCTGTACATGGTGGGGACATCATCATCGTAAAAAGGGGGTAAACCAGTTAACATTTCATAAAGAAGGGTACCTAAAGTCCACCAATCCACACTTCGGGTATAACCTTGGTTAAGCAATAATTCGGGAGCCAAGTATTCGGGAGTACCACAGAAAGTATTGGTCTTATCATTATTTGACATGTTTAATTTACATAAACCAAAATCACACAAGGCAATATGACCTTGATAATCCAATAAGATATTTTCTGGTTTCAAATCACGATAAATCACGTTCAAATCATGTAAACTTTCTAAAGCGGTTAATAATTCGGCAATATAGAATCGAGAACGATCCATAGAAAATTTACCTTCTTTTTGTAAATGCCAGAATAATTCACCACCATTAATGAATGATAATACCAAATACAATTTTTCGGGTGACTGGAATGAAAATTTAAGGGGAACAATGAATGGGTTGGTAATACGAGCTAATACCGTTCTTTCCGCTAATGTATGAGTTACTTCCATACGGGATATAATATGTTGTTTACGTAACGTTTTCAAAGCATAAATTTGTTTAGTATCTTTTTTGACCACTTGCATAACTTTACCAAATGATCCTTTACCAATGACTTTTAATAAATCGAAATCATCAATGGATAAATGAGATTTTAAGATTGGTTTGAAATCAATGGTAAGCATGATTTCCCCAATATTTTTAATCAAGGAAGATTCAGAATTACTATCGGATAAATTATAATTGGTGAAATTTAAGAACTCATGATTCATAAGACGAATTGGTTTTGTGTGGAATTTTAAATTAAGTGGGAGTTTAATGGAACCAATTAACAAATCACCCATATTATTGCCACTATTGGTGAAAAGTTGTTTATGATCGAGTTTTTCTTGTTCTGGAATCAAGAGACTGGGTAAGCGAATGAATAAATTGAGGTTCAAGAAATTACTCGATGAATTATTGGAGGTGTTGGTATTAGATTTTTTGGTAACATCGAAGGAAACCACTTGATTCCAAGTAGATTGAACCACGGTCCCCTTTTGAGGTTCGATAACCAACACGTTATTATCAAACTCGATGGTTAAGTAGAGTAATGATTTAACCAAATTTTCACCATTGGGGATTGTGATATTGGCTGGTAAGAAATTGGTAGCAATATTCCCCGATAATAAATCATCGTCTTCCAGTTTTTGATCATATTCTTTTAAATTCAATGATGACAAGTTTTTCGTCAACTGTTGCAGTGTCAGTTCATTACTGGCATTGGTAGCAAGGGCATTAAGAATCTGCTTATTGTTATTAATACGAATGGGAAGTTTAACGTTGGACAGATTATAAATCTTCACCGTAAGAAGACCTGGATTGGAAGTGGTGGTTACGTTATTGGCATCAGGAGTTGGAGTGTTAATATTGGTGGTAGAAGAATTGACGGAACTGCTACTTTGGTCTTTGGAAACCATTGTCGTGGCATTCAGAATCGTATCTTCATAATGACTGGGTTTTTCATCACCACTCGTATTACTGGTGCTGGTCGTATTATTATCGGAGATGCTGACATTCTGTAAATTATCCAGTAAGTTGTTAACAGAGATAGTCTTACGAGAATCGGTCGAGTTCCGGGGGGAATTATCATTAGAAACTTCTGGTGACTTCTCGGAACTATTGGAGGATCCAAACTTAAATTTGTTCTTGAACTTAAGCATGATGGACGATTGTAGCGATAGTAGTTGAAGAAAGGAGCGAAACTGAACTAAACAACGTGAAATTGATATACGTGGAAGAACCTTGAGGGATGAGGGTATATTATCTGAACAACGAACAATGGAGATGGAGTAATTTAAATATTTTTATATACACCGAGACAAAAACAAAAAAAACCCAAAAGAAAAGCAAATAGGCAACAACTTAAAATACCGTATGCTTCGATTATAAATGAAAGTATGGATACTAAACTTTTTAATTTAATTTGTTTTTTTTTTTAAAGTCTGCTGTTATTTATCTAATGAAATGCAATGATGGAAAACAGTTGACTATTCTTATTCCCATTACATTAAAGGGGCTCGCTTTTTTAGGCCTGATTATTTCATCATATCAAAAAAAAAAAAAAAAAAAAAAAGTTCAGAAAGAGTAAAACAAGCCCATAGCGAACAAGCTTACTGTGCAGGCCCCGTAGTTGTCGGCGGATTCGGTTAGCTCGATGGCGATACCATTCCGAACACTTTAAACCATCATCACTGGCTTAAAGACGTTGGACCGCATGCATCACCAGCCAAACGTCATGTAAATTTCAAGCACACTCTACTAGTCTTACAAGCGTATTGTAATTAGATAATCGGCTTAGTTATTGACGAATTTAAAGGTGTGACCTGCTGCAGTTTTGTCTGTGGATTCCTCATCTCGAAAAGAATACGAGCAGGTACTGGTGGTGCATGGGTGTTTCGAGGAGTCGAATCTCACGTGACCCGTTTCCCCAATTTGAGACTAATTTGTTAAACCACAAATGGACTAGCAGATTATTAAGTAACTTGCTTTTGAGGGATAAGGTTGATGGAACACCTGGGGTATCTCGAGCATGGTCCGAGATATCCATTTTGAGGCAGTTTAGTGACCTAATTGGCAAATGATCGAACCATAAACTTTGAGCCAATCGGACGATATATGGTGGATACTACTATAACCGATGTAGCGAGCAAACTTAATAATTAGGTTATTGCTATGGAAGGTGAATTAGCCCCATAGACCAATCACCGGTCTAACTGGAGAGGGGCCCGATGAACGCCGTAGCGGTTAAACTAGATACATTTGTAATACATGGGGGTGATCTGGGCTTTCAAATTTGAAAGCTTTGACAGCATCGTGGTGAGTGGTCGTTTCTTTTTAGCAACGTTGTGGTTCCAAGGAAGCCGGTCCGAAATGACAGCTGCAAAAAAAAAAAAAAAAAAAAAAAAAAAAGTGATGACTTTTCTACAGTATAAATAGGCCACCACTAGACCCCGGTGTTGTTCGATTGGGAGGTTCTTTTCACCAAACATCAGAGAAGAATGAAGTTATTATTACCCTTTTTATTAGTTATTGGGGTACTTGGGTACCCGGTGGACAACCCACGGGATCCATTTGCCGATTTGAGTCTGCCCTATACCCCACTGGGAGGGATTGGGACTAGTAAATACCTGATTCCCTTTTACCATCCATTATCCGATTATGACTATCAATCCTTGTTGTTGGCACTCAATCAGGAATATATCGAATTGGATTTGTTTAATTATGGATTGGCCAAATTTTCCACTCAAGATTTCGAAAATGCTGGATTGAATTCGGCAGATCGTGAACTTATTCATTTTATGTCGATTCAAGAGGAAGGCCATGCTCAATTAATTGCCCAGATGTTAGGAGAGACTGCCGCCACCAGATGTAACTATACTTATCCATTCCAAACGGTACCTGAATTTGTTCAATTCACGCAACATTTAACTCGATGGGGGGAACTGGGGGTTTATGGATTTTTAAGTCATTTGAACTCACGGGCCGCTGCTTCCTTATTGGTGGATTCAATCACCACCGAGGCCCGTCAACAATTTGTCTTCCGTCAATTCCAAGGTCTAAGTGCCATGCCTTACGATTTTATCGTTGGGGTACCTCAATCATTTGCTTGGACATTACTTGCTCCATACATTTCATCTTGTCCTGCCACCAACCCCAAGATTGAATTCAACAACTTCCCCGCGTTGACGGTGACCAACCCACCTCGCTCATTAACCAATGAAACCGGAAGTCGTCCTGCCATTTCCACCGTTAATAATACCCTAACTCGGCCTGGACGTCGGGTTGAATTCGAGTGGGAAAATCGTGGATTACCCGTGGGATGGGTAGCCGTCGACGATGCTCCTAATATCAATTACACCAATGCTGGTTATTATAATGGTAGCTCAACCGGTCTTTTCAATGGATCAACGTTAATCAGTCGTGCCGATAATTCTAGTGTCAGAGGTGACCCCATCTATCGAACCAACGTCTTAACTAATGGTACGGCCAGATACGCTGCCTGGATCTCCCAATTGAACACAACTTATACCGAATTACACGATGTGGACACTCACAGTAATACCGCTTGGACCGTTCAACCTAATGCCACCGTTTATCCACGTACCAACAATACCATCGTTAATGGGACCGTGTTCGTTGCGTTGGTGGATGAGGCTGTTCCCTTGACTCCATTCAACCTTAGTCTTATCAACGACCATGTGGTGGCCGGCCCCGCATTGTACCAGGCTGATTAGTTAGATTACGTATTTTTTGGGATTTTTTGTAAAATTGGTCAAAATACCAGTATGAATACAAATATGTCGCAGTCCTACACTAAACAAAGATTGCCTATCAATAGTTTATCGCTCCACCTCAGATGGCCCGTAGTTTTGATGAGTAGTTGTTTTTTAGTAGTTTATGTTACTTTTAGTTTATGTTAGCTTTAGTTTATGTTACTTTTAGTTTATGTTAGCTTTAGTAGTTCATGTTACTTTTAGTTTATGTTAGCTTTAGTAGTTCATGTTACTTTTAGTTTATGTTGGTTTTAGTTTATGTTAGTTTTAGTTTATGTTAGTTTTATGTTTAGTTGCAAATTCCTGAAGGGCCACGGGACGTGCGCGTACCAACGCACATTACATAATCATACGTGAACGCGACTAGCTCAAATCGCGGTCTACTTATTCCTTCCACAATAAAAAATAACCCTGTTTCCGGTTTGTTTATTTTGATTTTTTTATGTAAGGAAGAATAAATAAATACTCTGGAAAATAAAATGGTTTTTTGTACGATTTCATAGACAGCTTGGGTAATCCCATATCCCTGTTGGGGTGGGAGTGTCAGGGGAAGCACAGCGCACCAGAGCAGCAGACTAGACTGCAGAAGAGGTGGCCACAGTTGAGTAGACTACAGAAGAGTAGAGCAGAGGGAGGAAACAGAGCGGAGGGAGTAGAGGGAAGTGGATAGACGACAAGGGGTAATGACCCTGCTTCCAACGATATTATCTTCACGAAGACCGTAATTGTCCATTGTGTTCCCACTATTGTCACTACGTTGTCATGACTTTCGTGAAAATTAGAAGTTTCACTTGCTCATAAAACTTCTGCAACAGGACCCCCCCTTTGCTCGAGGAATGGGCACTGCTTATGAGTATTATTATTAGTAGTTTTTAGTTATACTCCTATAATCAACCGCCTCGCCCTGCATGCCTGATCTTTCATGAACGTGTTTATCTGTATGTTCATCCAAGAATGGCGTGTCGCCGTTGGGCTTTTCAAGTAGATCTAATTCAAAGGTTGGATTTTGTTTACTATTTTTTTGCATTGTCTATTATTTACGTTTTCTTTTATTTTTTTTTTTTATTTTTTTTTTTTTTTGTCAATTGCTTCTTTGTTTGTATTTGAGTATTTTGTGTTTTAACAAGCATCTATTGATGATAATTTCATTCTTTCAGCCTGAATCACAAGTTTATTCCATCGTTTACTCCAACTTTCTCTCAGACTCTCCTCTGTCAAACTCTTCTTCCTGAACTAATATCTTCTTCTTCAACCCATCCTTTTTATCTTATCAGTGCATTCACCAACTACTATTCATTCTTTCAGCTCACCCCAGTCATTCTTTTGTCATTGATCATGACCACCACTCTCGTCCAAACACCAGTTTGTAGCCTGGGGGCCGATACGACCTCTGCGGTTAACGTGGATAAAGTGGTTCAATCAGTAACCAATGCCACCAAAAGATTATCCCAAATATCCACCAATACGAATAGTTCCAATTCCAAACGGAAAACCCAGAATCGAATAGGGCCCTGGAAATTAGGCCGTACGTTGGGCCGTGGTTCAACTGGACGAGTTCGTCTTGCCAAAAATATTGATACTGGTAAATTGGCGGCGGTTAAGATCGTCCCCAAGTCAAATTTTAAAAAATTGGAAAATCCAAAGTATAAACGATCTCCTCAAGATAAAGATCGTTTACCTTATGGGATCGAACGTGAAATCGTCATTATGAAATTAATTAGTCATCCAAATATCATGGGATTATACGATGTTTGGGAAAATAAAAATGACCTTTACCTTATTCTTGAATATATCGAAGGTGGTGAATTATTCGATTATTTAATTAAACGAGGTCGATTACAAGAATTTGAAGCCATTAACTACTTTAAACAAATCATCAATGGTATCAATTATTTACATCAATTCAATATCTGTCATCGTGATTTGAAACCAGAAAATTTATTACTCGATTTTAATAAAAATATTAAAATTGCTGATTTTGGTATGGCTGCCCTCGAAGTTAAAGAAAAATTGTTAGAAACTTCTTGTGGTAGTCCTCATTACGCTTCTCCAGAAATCGTGGCTGGTAAAAATTATCATGGTGCTCCTTCCGATATTTGGTCTTGTGGTATTATTTTATTTGCTCTATTAACCGGTCATTTACCATTTGATGATGAAAATATTCGTCGTCTATTATTAAAAGTTCAAAATGGGAAATTCATCATGCCCCCTGAACTTTCTTGGGAAGCTAAAGATTTAATCTCAAAAATGTTACAAGTTGATCCTCAAGATCGTATCACAATCGATAATATCTTAAAACATCCTTTATTAACCAAATATCCTGAACCAGTCTTATATAATGTTAAATCAACCACCACTCTCGATTTTAAAAACTCAAATATTAAACCTATTGCTTCCGTTGATAAAATTGATAAAGAAATCTTGAAAAATTTGTCGGTACTTTTCCATAATTGTAATGAAGATTCAATCATTAAAAAATTACTATCTCCCCTGAAAAATCCCGAAAAAATGTTCTATTATTTGCTCATGAAATATCGGAATGATCATAATTCAAACTCAAATTATGATGATGATGATGATAATCGCCTTAGTAATATAGAAAACACCGGGAATTCAATACCAAGATCAACCTCAGTTGTTAAGACAACCATTACCAACCCATCAACCGGGGAAATGAAAACAACCACTACATCAACCAAAAATATCTTATCAAATATCACCAATAAAGAACCAAAAGTTTTCACCGCTTCCACGTCATTTACCAAGAAAAAGTCAACCGTCTTGAAACCAGGTATGTCTCAAACCTCTTCTTCTAAATCATTGAAAATTAATAAACTGAGAGATGCAAATAATTATCAAAACCAATACACTACTCATTATCCTCCAATTGAAAACTTCCCCGTGGTCACTCGAAAATTAACCGGCCCCTTGGATTTACTGGATGCTTCATTTGAACAGGAAAATCTTTTCCAACAACAAAAACAACAACAACAAAGACAAAACCAACTGGTTAAAAAGCCTCCAGTACCAGCTCGTCCTTCTCCAAAACGTCAATCTCCTAAACGTCAATCTCCAAAACGCCAATCTCCTAAACGTTCTAATTTACCTGCCAAAAAATCGGCTTATCAAAGTAACAAATCATTACTCAATTTTGAAAAAATTTGTCTGGATGTATTTGGTGATAACGTTGATCAAGATTCAATTGATCTCACAAATTTATCTTCTTCTACACTTAATAAATTAAAACATGAAGATATCGTCGATATTAAACAAGAAGTTAAACGAGCTGAGGTTGCAAATACTGATGCTCAAAAACAACGCCAACGCCAACGCCAATTGAAACTTGATGCTATTGCTAAGCGAGAGAAACAACAGCAACTAATTAAAAATGTAAATGCCACCACGTCATCTTCAGCTAAAGAATTCAATGAGCGTAACAAGAAAAATCATCTTGATCAAGAAAGAAAACGTCAATCATTAATCATGCAACAAAAACAACGTGAAGCAGAACAACAGTTAAAATTAGAAGAAGACCAAAATAATGAGGTTGAACTACCCTCATTACCCCCGCCTCCACCGCCTCCACATAAACGTTACTTCACCTCTCCAACTACCTCTTCCTCGTTGGACCCTCGTTCTGCCGGTGTCAATTCTTTACTTCGGGCCAAATCTTTGGCCGCTCCTTCTAGTTATGCATCCTTGAGAGGCCGTGGATTAAATGATAAGAACATGAAGGTGTTGAAGAAATTGGGCATTGATGTGTTGCCTCCATCAATCAATGAATCATCTCCTGGTAAATTGAGCCCTCGCATTAAGACCTCAAGTTCCAGAAATTTATCCGACTATTTGCATCATGATGATGATCATTCCAGCCTTCAGAAAAGTATTCATCTGAATGGTTCTCGTCTGATTGTCAAAAGTGAAGACAAAGAAAATACAGATAACGTTTCAATTGGTCAATATAACCAACGCGAACGTGATCATCGTGATTCTCCTTCTTCAATCTTAAAACCAACTTTTGGTAATAATGCTTCTAATAAAAGAAGTAGCTTATCTTCGGCGGAGTCTATCTCCAAAAAATCAAGTCTGGTTAAAAGAGAAAGTATTTCAAGTATTACTTCAACCAACTCTAAGAAATCAACTGCTGCATCAATGGGTTACAAATCTTTATTAAGAGATATTGTTGAGGATAAAGTTGCAAGTCCTGTTCATAAGCAACCTTCAACCGTTAAGGAAGAACAGGATGAAGAGGCCGTGGATGAAATCGGTGATATTACCAGAATGAGCGTCGTTGATACTTCAAAGGATGATTTCATCCCAAATCCTCGCTTCTCAAAATTCTCCTTTAATGGATTGTTAAACGATAAGTTCGATAAATTACACACAAGCCAAGCTGATGCCACTATTTTAAATAGTACTTTGACCACAGGAGGTACTGTCATAAGACGTAGCAAGGCTACCGAGGCCAATAAACAACCAACAATACTTGATAAAAAATCATCAACCACTTTAAAGACTAAACCAGGGAATGGATTATTGAAAAAATCATCAACCACCAACTTGTTAGGTTTAGGAATTGATGTCCCGGGCAACAGCAAGAAGCAACAACAACAAAGTCAAAAACCGCACCACCGTAAGTCCCTGAGTAAATATTCCACATCTCACAACGCAAACAACACTGGGTTCTTGTCAGTAGATGTATCTGACACCATGGATGAAACTATGGGACATTCGTTTGAAAAGAATGCGGTGAGTTTGGTGAATGATGAAGATGATTTTGCTGATGAAGAAGTGGTCCATAGCTCTGACAGCACCATTATTGACGATGACTATAATCTTTCTGATAATCTCATTGACATGAATCGAACTGGAAATATTAATGAAGATGGCGAAGTCACTAACGTTAATCAAACTTCAATGATGGATACGGATATTTCCAACTTCTCGATCATTAGTTCTAGAACTGCTGACATTGGTACCCTTAACAAAGCAAGACCAAGTATTGTGGAACATCTGGATGCTTCTAAAGATACTTTGATCATGGAAGAATCCCGGAATGACGTCAGACCTTCTATTAAATCAATGTATAACAATTATCAAAGTTTATACAATCAGGATAATAAAACCTCAAAAAGTTTGGTTTCAAAACAAACAAATCGCCTTTCGCGTCATCCAAAACCAGAAATCATTGAAGAATCAGCAGACGATACGAAATTGTCATTCAACGGTGGAACTAATCCTAATGTTCAAGTGTTGGACTCTTCATCGATCCTCGAAAATACTCAAACCAGTGCCAATGCTTGCGGGTTTGAGTTTAATGATTCTTACGACGAAACTGATATTATTATTGATCAAGACGATGTTGATGCCTTGAAACAAGAAGAACAGGATCATAAAGATCATCTTGATGTGGATAGAAAAGGTAGCACTCTTAAGAAGTCGAGAGCTCTGACGGAAATTTTCAGTACGATGACTTTACCGAAAAGCCGTGAAACAAAAACAGTTAGTATTGTTTCTTCACCAGAAGTCCAGAATGAAGATAATCACCACCACCCAGCATACGATACCGAAAGTGAAAATTATGGCTCTGGTGAAGATGAATCGTTTGATCCTACTCAGCCCCAAGAGAAACGTGATTCTATCTTCAGAAGATTAAGTTTGAAACCAAAGAGAGAAGCACCAAAAGCTCCACCTCTTTCTTCGTGGGACTATACCGAGGATCGTGGCGTTCATGACAGGTTCTCTAGAATGACCGTTTGCTCTAAAATCAATGACATCAAGGGTAGTAATTCTCCTAAACAAGGTTCCGATTCACCTACTATAACCGGGTGGTTTAAGAAGTTTTTTAACAATTTAACTGCCAATGCTAAAACTCCTACAGGCGAAAAGCGTCGTTCATTGGTCAGGAAATCTCATAGCCCCGACTTGAATGATCAACTGGAGGCTCCTATTGGAAGTCCAATCATTAACAAGAACAACTTTATTATTGAGTCTAATTTGAACTCAACTGATTTGGCCAGAGTTATTCGTAATCAATTGGAATTGAAAAGAATCGAAGGCTCAGTTAGTAAAATTGACATTGATGAAGAGTTTGGATTAATAAATGGTGTTATCCCCGCTAAATTTGCTAATGGTCGTAAATTGAAATTTAAAGTTGAAATTATTGACCTAGTGACTTCTTCATCATTACATTTATCAAGATTGAAAGGGTCCGAAAAAGGCTTTAATAATTTAATCAACGTGGTACAGTTCATCATTAAGCAGGAAGAAGAGAGGAATGATGCCAGAAAATCCAAGGCTTATCAATTGAGTGGCTACAAGCCCTAACAGTCACAAGCTTGAGTCAAAGACATATCATAAACCTACATCAAATGTATCATAACTTGAGAGTTATCTCAATCTTAAATACTCTTGGCATATTGCCATATACACTTTTTAAACTCCATGTTTGTATATTAGACACTTTTAGTTCTCCTTTAGATATTATTAATAAATGTTATCTCTATAAAATATATGTTTTATTGTAAATTGGTATGACCTTATCCTTTTTTAAATTTTTATTTTACAGTATTCTTTCTTTCTTTCTTTCCTTCTTTCTTTTTTTTTTTTTTTTTTTTTTTTTTTTGAGGGAGAAGGAAGTAACGAAAAATAAACACAAACCGATAACAAAATTCAACTTAACTTTCACCAAAATTCCCCCAGTCTCATCGACAATTAAATATTCCAACAGATAGAATCCATAGTCATGAGTGGTACAATTGTACGAGCCCAGAATTGGGATTTGGGGTGGGAACAAAGATTCCTTGCTGTGAATCCATTGGGTGATGAGGTTCTTCTATACCAAACCAACCACGAAGACCCTGGAATTGGATATAATGAATTAAACCGGATAAGCAGTCGAGGTGGATTCGATAACATCCAATGCTCATCATATGCATACAATAGCCCTGGTCTTACTGGTGTGGGTACCATCAATGGGACAGTTCATATCTTTGATATGTTGACGACCAATTCAACTATACTAAAGCTTCGACCCAAACAAAATCGTCCCTGTAATTCCATATCTTTTAATAACAATGGCTGGGTATCGGTATGTTTTGACAAGGGAAGACAGGATAATAGTTTACAATTGTGGAACATCGAACATTACTCGAGGACTAGTGATAATGATCATATAAAAAGACCTACTTATTCATATTTGCCTAATGAAGCGGTACTTTCAACATGTTTTATCCCAGGTAATGACAATGATTTACTAGCAGGGAGCTATAAGTTATTGAGACAGTTCGATATCAGAACCGAGACTCCTGTTTTCCAAGTGGCCACTAAATGTACCTTGGGTATTACATTTGACCATTTCCAACCGGATTATTATTTCTCCACGTATAGTGAGGATGGTTCATTAGCTATTTGGGATAGAAGAAAATTAGCTTCGAACTCGAGCAAATATAAAACATCCCTGAACATTAACGTAATGACAGAACTGCCTATTCTTCAATTTAATAAGTTGTTGAGTGATTCCTCGAGAAAAAATCATAATCCATGCTTCCGATACTCTAGTATCAGAAGAGGTGAATTTTCCTCCGTTTTCAATGGCGATTTAATAAGAAGATGGCATACGGGTTCCGTACCAGCTATCACATCATCCCAATCACAAGAGTTAAAGCCAACTAATAATTTGAGACCTTTATCGAAAGAGCACCAGTTAAAATCAACATCATCGACTTCCTTAGCCGGTGGTGCAGGATCAACTGTATCGTCAGGATCGTCACCTGTTCTTGCAAGTTTGAAGCATCAATCATCTCAGTTATACAAACCAAATGAAGATTCATTATTCGTGTCATTGGTACTTGATGTTAAGACTGATTATGAACGAGTTATATCATTTGATTATTCACCCGATGTCAATTCCTCTACCTCGACAAACTTTGTGTGTATGCGTCAAAGTGGATCTGTATTTCGAATGAAGGCCGTTGAGTGTATTGAATCACTTGATTTCAATTCGTACAATGAATTTTCGATGGTTGGCCCCGAAGGGTCATTTACTCAATTTGTCAATGATCAATATTTTTATGATGTTAAGAATGGTGAGCTTACTAATGGGGGCACAGATGATAATACCAACGGAGATCCTTCGTTGAGTAAAAGGGGTATCCCACTTGATGATTACGACGATTTCAGACGTGGTAGTGAAGCTGAATATTCCGAAGATATCAATTCTACTGTGGAAGATGAGGAAAGTTTGATGGGTAAGTATAGTAGCGATGATAATTTCCATCTCCAAGGAGCGAATGGGCACCTGAATAGTCGCGATCTTCATCGTGCGGGCATGGCTAATGGATTGGGGCATGAGTTTTATAATGACTTGGTTTCGCTCAAAGATTTACTTGATGTTCTGAAGATAGTAGCTGGAGATATTTGTTTTACCATCCGAAAACGAGCCGTTGCAGGATACGGGGTTAATTGTGAACAAAATATTGGGGTGCTTGAAAAATTGGGTAATATTCATAATAAGTTATCGTTAAGGAACACCTGGAAATGGATAGCGTTGGCTCAAAAATCGTTAAATAAAGGTACGATGATATCACAAGGATTAGATTTGGGATTCCAAGGGGTGCTTGGGATATGGAAAGGGGTAGATGAAATCAAGGGAGAAAAACGTTATAATGGTGTTGTTACTGATCAGTTATATAATCAAGCGGTGAAGGACATTGTTTCTCGTAAAGGTAAGAAGACCGCCAGTATAAATATCCCTAGCACAAGTGAACATAAAGCTCAGAGAAAATTATGTCTTATTGTGAGTGGATGGTATTTCACCGATGATGAATTTGAAGAGCGATTAAATTTATTGATATCATTAGGATTTACCGAAAAAGCAGCTGGATGGGCCGTTTTCCACGGTGACGTTGATCGAGCCATTCAAATACTTGCAACTTCTAAAAAGGAGAAACTTAACTTGATATCAACGGCAGTTGCTGGCTACTTGGCATATAAGGATTCTCACGTTAATAGTCCTTGGAAAGATCAATGTCGTAAGATGGCATCTGATCTTAGTGATCCATATCTTCGGGCCATTTTTGCCTTTATTGCCGATAATGATTGGTGGGATGTATTGGATGAACATTCCTTGCCATTAAGAGAAAGATTGGGTATTGCTCTTCGTTTCTTATCCGATAAAGATCTAACGGTATATTTAAATCGAGTTGCTGACACCGTTATTGGTAAGGGGGAGTTGGAAGGATTGATACTTACTGGTTTGACCCCACGAGGGATTGATTTATTACAATCTTATGTGGATCGTACTAGTGATGTACAGACCGCTGCATTAATGACAGCTTATGGGGTACCACGATATTTCCGTGACACTCGTGTCGAACACTGGATCGACTGTTATCGCAGTTTACTTAATAGTTGGGGGATTTTCAATATTCGAGCCAAATTTGACGTGGCTCGTACCAAGTTATCCAAGACTAGTAATGGTCAATTGACGATTCGACCCGAACCAAAACAAGTGTATTTACAGTGTATTCGATGTAATAAGAATATTTCGGCTGCTTCAACTGGAGAACATGATAGTTCAATGCAAATCCCGGGTGCTGGTGCCGGTGTTCCTGATGGTTCTACCAATCCCACCAATTCGATTCTTATCAAGCAGTTTAATAAACTACATATGAAATCATCGGGTCGAAATCAGGATATTAAAGCATGCACTCATTGTGGGGCTCCTTTACCTCGTTGTTCCATTTGTTTATTGACATTGGGCACCCCCATCCCCATTGGGTCTGCTGAAATGGCCGACTCAAATACAGTAAGAGGAAGAATTGAAAACAATTTTAGAGATAAGTTTAGTTTTTGCTTAAGCTGCAACCATGGGGCTCATGCTTACCATGCTGAAGAATGGTTCTCCAAGCACTACGTGTGTCCAGTTCCTGACTGTAACTGTCGCTGTAACAGTAAGTAATTCTCCATATCGTGTATCTGTCATATATCAATAAATATCATCATCATCTTTAACTATTTCTTTTATTTTTGTTTATTATCGATTTCTCAATCGGGTAATCCATCCACAAAATGGAAGCTTCATAAAAAATCATAAGATCAGCCTTTCTCGTTTTGGATCAGCATTTCCTTTTTTTTTTTTTTTTTGTCCTGTCTCATTTTTTGCTCTCTTTGCATTTTCTATTTCTTCTTTGTTTATTGTGTGTTTATGTGTCAGTGGATGATTTCAGGGCGTTGAACTAATATATTCTTATAAATCATTACTTGGTTATTCCCAAAGTTTCTCATTACAATCAGTAACAGTAACTGGTGTTTATTGATTAGATTCCACGAAACTGACCCATCTATTTTCTTACGGCGGGTAAATCATATTCAAAACTGAGATATCACAATTGACAAGAGACAAAGAGCTCACAATCATTCTCAGGAATCTACAATAGAGATAGGACCTTGAGTTATTCCTCTAAGACAATTGATACATAGACTCTTATCTACTGTTGTTATCCTTCCAATCTTGCCATATTTGTCACCGATCCCCTGACAGAACTACCTCGATCACTCTATTGTTTCAATCTCAGCAAACAACACCACAATCTAATCTCCTGACTTGTCGGCTCTTCTCATAAGTAATTGTGTTCCTACTTCCATCCTAACTTCCGCTACCACTACTTTACGTGAGTACAGAAGCCGCCCTATTTCAATTTTCACATTGTGCTCGTACGTCA
>JAJMSM010000077.1:26577-68839 GCA_030578475.1 Hyphopichia wangnamkhiaoensis
CAGAAGTTAGCAAAAGAACAAAAAAAAAAAAAAAACAAAAAAAAAAGAAAAGAAGGTAGTAAGAAAAAAAAACAACGAAACGGAAACAACTTCCAAATTTTTTTTTTTTTTGTTTGGGTTCAGATTTTATTTTAATTCATTTTATTTTTTTTTTTTTTCGAGAACTGAATAATCCTGATTTCAGTCCTTATTCAACTCATAAGATCGTGAATCAAAGATCGATATACTTCAGTGTGAATCAAGTTTAAGGTGCCATACGATAATATATTCCATCAATCACACCTAGAATCTACTCGTATCGAAGAAAACGGGCTCATTTAGATCATTTCTCGCGCCTATTCTCGCTGTGATTTATTGTCGACTTGGTGTATCAGAGAATTGGTTTTTGTCTTTTTTTTTTTTATAAATTTCTATTAGTTTCTTGCTTTCCACCTGCCTGATTATAACGGATAACCTCATATGTCGTCGCAGGGTAAAAGTAACCAACAAGTCTTGAATGATATCAAGGGTAAAATTGACAGAGAGACAAAACTTATACAAGGGTTTCAAAATGTTAAGAGAAATACCAATAATGCAGAAGTGATTCAAAGATGTAATAATCAAATAAGAGAAACTCAATCTAACATCAATTACCTTCAAGAAACTTTAAATAAGTTATCACTTCAAGGTCCTTCTGGAACTGGCCCCAACTCCCCAGAAAAACCTAGAGTTACCTCAATCAATGGTACGGTGAGACCCATGTACTCTCGTTTTGATTTAATCAAATATGATTGTCCCTCGTTAGGTCACAAAATTCAGTATATGTTGCAACAATTACAATTCAAATTACAAGTGGAAAACCAGTATCGTGAGGCCAATGAAAAAATATCTCATCTTTATCTTATGGATGGTGATCGTTCAAGTTCTAATGCTGCTGAAGGCGGTAGAGTTGAAAGTGATCAAAGAATACAATTATTGAATAAATCATTGAAAAGATATCAAGATATGCACATTGATGTCGAAGAAGTTACTAGGGATATGGAAATAATGAACACCCCAAAATATGCCAGAAAAGCATTGACCGGTAAATTGAATATTGCCATTACCTGTATCAGAGATATTGATCACATTGCATCTCCCATGTTCTCAAAAAGACCCGAATCTTTAGTCTCCATCAAAGTGGATGACGTTGAACAAGCTAGAACCCGTGGCTCCCGCAATGGGAAATGGCTGGAAGAATTTAGCATTGAAGTTGACAAAGCCAATGAAATTGAATTCTCCGTTTACGATCGATCAGGTAATGCACTTGTTCCTGTGGCAGTCACCTGGGCATTACTTTCAGACATTGCAGAAGAAATCCGTAAAAAGAAAGTTGCTAGTAATGATAAAGAAGATTGGGTCTCTGCTTCCAACTTATCAAGTACTGTCAATAAATCCACCAACGAAAATATCAGTTATGGCCAATCTCCTACTCGTAATCACAATCACTATAACAATAATAATAATCATAACCATTCCCCCAACGCCATATATGGATCCGGTCCAGGTCCTGCTTCGGCCGATTCTAGTGAAGCTTCGAGAAATATCCAAATTACCACCTGGTTGAGTTTAGAACCAGTCGGGCAAATTTTAGTCACTTTGAGCTTCGATAAATCCAATCAACCTGGAAGTAAGCAATTCATGGGTGCTCTTGGTCGTCATGGTGCCATCCGTCAAAAGAAAGAAGAAGTGTTTGAACAACATGGCCATCAATTTGTCCAAAAACAATTTTACAACATTATGTGCTGTGCTCTTTGTGGTGAATTTTTACGTTACACCGGTTTCCAATGTCAAGACTGTAAGTTCCTCTGTCATAAGAAGTGTTACCAGAAAGTTGTTACCAAATGTATATCTAAGTCAAGTACTGAACTTGATCCAGATGAAGCTAAGTTGAATCATCGTATTCCGCATAGATTTGAACCTATCCTTAATCGCGGTACAAAATGGTGTTGTCATTGTGGTTATATCTTACCTTGGGGCCGTAAAAATGTTAGAAAATGTACCGAGTGTGGAGTTATGTGTCACGCTCAATGTACCCACTTGGTCCCTGACTTCTGCGGTATGTCAATGGAAATGGCTAATAAAATCCTTACTACCATCAAGACAACAAAGGTCCCCGTGAAAGCACCTTCAGCGAAGATCCGCCAAGCTCCTAATAGAATTGAGCCATCACCAAAGGGACCTGCCTCATTCAAAGACTCGGGATCTACATCAGACTCCAAGTCTGACAACCTCAACAATCTTTCTGACGATGAAAATGAAAAAGACTTCCAAATTAGATTACCCACGGCAACCACTAATCAACAACAGGAACAAATCGAGTCACCTTATTCTAGAAATAATCGACGCCCACCTCCTGATTTTAAGAAGAACGATGAACTTCCTGAGATCCCCTCTTCAACCGATTATTATAAACATCAAGAACAACTTCATCAGCAACAGCTCCATCAACAGCAACAACAACAGCAACAGGTGCACCCATATCCCCAGCTTACCCCAGAACAACAATACTATCAACAACAACAACAACAACAACAACAACAACAACAACAACAACAACGCGAACAAGAGAGGTTACAACATAACCCTGATAATGACTATACCTTTACGTCTCACACATCAGATGACACACATCATAACGACACTATAAATCAAAGTCAACACGACCAAGAGTTTGCCAATTTTGATTACAACAATAGAAATACTCAACACTACATTGCACCCGATATCATCGAGGATACTCACAAAGGAGTTCACCAACCATCCCAAGTTATTGAAGACCAAGAACCTCACTCATCAGCTCATGCCACCAATGATGAAGAGGTTGCGTTACAACAGCAATATGCTCAACAGCAGCAACAGCAACAAAAGCAACCACACCAACGCTCGCCCCATAAGTCCAAGCGCCGTCGTAGAAAGGTCGGATTGGATGATTTCCAATTTCTCGCTGTTTTGGGTAAAGGTAATTTCGGTAAGGTGATGTTGGCAGAATCAAGACACACTCTGAACTTATGTGCCATTAAGGTTTTGAAGAAAGATTTTATTGTCGAAAATGATGAAGCTGATAGTGTTAAATCCGAAAAACGAGTATTCCTTACTGCTAATAGAGAAATGCACCCTTTCTTGTTAAATTTACATTGTTGTTTCCAAACTGAAAATAGAATTTATTTTGTTATGGAGTATATATCCGGGGGTGATTTAATGTGGCATATTCAAAAATCCCGATTCTCAGCTAAGAGAGCCAAATTTTATGCTTGCGAAGTCTTATTGGGGTTGAAATACTTCCATGACAATGGTATTGTTTATCGTGATTTGAAGTTGGATAATATTTTATTGACAATCAAAGGTCATATCAAGATCGCTGATTATGGGTTATGTAAAGAAAATATGTGGTTCCAAAAAACCACCGGGACTTTCTGTGGTACTCCTGAATTCATGGCTCCTGAAATCATCGCTGGCAAGCAATATGATAGAAGTGTTGATTGGTGGGCATTTGGGGTTTTACTTTTCCAAATGTTATTATGTCAATCTCCTTTCAAAGGTGACGACGAAGATGAAATCTTCAATGCCATTGAACATGATGATGTGAAGTATCCTATAAGTATGCCTCGTCAAACGGTATTGGTATTACAAGCCTTATTAACCAAGGATCCATCTCAACGTTTAGGTAGTAGTGATCGTGATGCGGACGAAATCATGGAACATCCATATTTCCAAGATGTTAATTTTGATGATGTATTCAATTGTCGTATCCAACCTCCTTACTTACCTGAAATCAGTAGTGAACATGACTATTCTAATTTCGACCAAGAATTTACATCGGAGACACCAAGATTAACTCCCGTGGATACTGTTCTTACGTCAGAAATGCAAGAACAGTTCCGTGGATTCTCTCATATTTCAGAAGGGGCTGCCATTTAATCGATAAACTTATGGTTTTAATTTATTTTCAATTGCCCGTTTTCCTAATATATAATTTATATAAACTTTCAATGATTCCTTTCTTGAATTTTCCTTTCTTGAATTTTCATTCAAACTTAATTTTCTTTTAATTCATCTAATAATTTTAGTAATACATATTATTCTACTTATAAGTTACACGAAGTTCAATAATATAAACAAGACCAACGAATCAAACCGAATCAATGAAATTGGGAGAATGTTTCCGGTGGTCGAGCGCAATTATGATCAACGGTTATGCGAGCATGCACAAATCGGAGCAGGGTGATGTTAATGAACGCAAAACCACCGAGTTTCCAAAATATGTCTAACGGGTTATATTCAGAAAACTGAACAAAAGATTGAATCTAGGGCTTCGGAATGAAGAACGAGTATTGCGATGATACCATACAAAAAAAAATAAAACGATTAATAAAATATTTTGAAAGAAGGTGGTTGACATCGTGATATCTATAAATCTCACTACGGCAAAATAATAGGTTGCAATATAGTTAGTATTATTAAGTCTATAAAATTCATCGAAAGATTAAGTATAGGGGACCATTAGATTAACGATAGATTGTATGCAAAACGTTGACATGCCAAGTTTGAAACAGGTATAATCACCTTTTTTTAGTCAAGATGCTTCAAGCTGAAAATAATAGAATCTAAACCTGGGTCAACAAAGAGGGGATGTACGAAGAAAGAGAGTAACAATCTAAACAAAAGGGAATCAAACAAGTAATAAAGAAACGTAGGAAACATAAAACCATCATTAAATGCAAAATGCTGTGCTAATATACAAGGAATATGGGAGGAGGAGCTAGTAGACATAGAAGGGTGTAGGAGTTTGTAGCCATAAGGAGTCTAGTGGGCCTCAAAAGGGGAAGTAACTAGTGGGTATAGTAAGGAATTACATGATAATACAACAGCCCGATTTGCCTTTAGTATTTGAATCAGAAACATCTTTGCTAGTTTCTTTCGAGTACTTGCGACCGGTGTTGGTGGATTTGGAGGAGTCAATGTCATTTGCGTGTGGTTGATCATCAATAACAGCCACCGGAGTTTCTTCTTCTTGACCCAGGGTAATTTCATTCAGAAGTGAGCTCGGTAATTGATCGTTTGGAACTGCCAATGTCAGTTTAGGAGTACCATAATTATTATCTCTGGAAGGAGAATTAGATAAACCATCTCTTACTGAGCGCATGGAAGTCATATCATTATTTCTTCTTAACACCTTATACTCCAAAGCTTTAGCAAGTAAAGGGGAAAACAAGTCATCAACACCTTCATTTAATTTAGCACTTGCTTCTCCAAACTTGATGGCCCCTAATTTTTCTGCAAGTTCGAGACCTTCATCGTAATTCACCTGTCTTTCTGCTTCCAAATCAGATTTCAAACCGGCCAACACAAATGGGGGTAAGTCACCACGAACACCTTCGATACGATCAACCAAGTCTTCAAGAGCACTAAAACTATCCCTATCAATTACACTGTACACGATAAGTAATGTGGCAGTGTTGAGGAGTTGACGTTTTCTGGTGGAAGAGTAGTAGTCTTGGGCACAAGAAGTATCCAATATATATATTTCATTATAGCTGTTACCATTACGGAAGACTTTGGTATATAATTCTTCTATTGATGATTCCAATTCAGACACGAATTTTTGTTGGACGTATTGAACCACCAAGGAAGATTTCCCTGTCTGTAGTTCTCCTAGGACGCAAATGTCAAACTCGTTGTTCAAGGCCGATAAACTGTCTTTTACTCTACTCATGATATAATAAAGAACACTTATTAGAAGAACAAGAAGACTCAAAGTAAAATGTCAAAATTCAAAATGTCGAAATCCAAAATTTCAAATTTCAACTGTCATCGAGAAATCACGAAACGAAATATGAATACATTTATATATATTTAGTTCATGAGATCAGCGTTAAGTAAGGAACCCATGAAAAATAAAAAGAAACGACAAATGAACAAGTTGAACCGAATTAAACACAATAATAAGAAGCTGGAAATAACAGTAAGCAGAATGGCTAAATAGGAGGCTTCTTGCATTGACCTCTGTTTTCAATTTTACCTCCAAATCTTGCTCTGGTAATGACCATCTACGGCCGATTCTGCCTAATCTAGCTTGCTACCCCAAATTGTCTAATGTTAAGGACACCTGACGACCTAGCCCATCTCAGACAACAATAGCCTTTCAGCAACATTACAGTAGCCGGGTTCTTATCACCACTCACATCGCCATCACCACGATAATGACTTCATAGTTTCGACGAAATTGAACAATAGAAAACAGGGAAGCAAACTGAAAAAAAAAAAAAAAAGAAAAAAGAAAAGAAGAGAAAAAAAAGAAAAAGAAAAAAAAAAGAAACGATGCTTGCATTGCGGCTAAAGCATTCTTTATTTCTTTCTTTTTTTCTTTTGAAATTATAAAATAATGTAAAATGAAGAGAAAACAAAGTGGAAATTTATTAGATTAGGAAAAGCTAAACAAACAAAAAACGGTCGAGGCTTTGAGAGGAGATACCTCATCAAGCACAAACCGTCAAGGATGGCGCCAAAGTGACCCTGGCAAATGGGAGTTGGGAAGCTTTAATAGAAGCTATAACAGAACTTTGCAATGGGTGTTTGCAATAGAAGTTTGCAATGGCAGCTTCAATACAGACTCGGAGTAAGTGATTTCGCCATCTTTGTTTTTTAGCCTTGTTTTGTTTGTTAAAATTGGAGATACGCTAGATGACGGTGTAGTCGCCTGTCATTGGTGGACTTAGGGTAGAGGATTCCGATGCACAAACAAGACTCGCAGTTTTATGAGCCATGTTCAAGCCACATTGCTCCAAAGGTCGGGGATGAGGAAACTGGATGTTGGGTAACTCAGAATACCGTGTTCACAAGATCGTCACCTAGACCTGGACTGAGGGGAATACAAACACCGCTGAATATGAATCATCATTCTCACTTAGCTACATTGTCTTGTTTCTTTCTTCCTTTTGTCGGTTTTTGTTGTTGATATTTTAGTTGTTTTCTTCATCTCCTCGGTTAACCAATGGGTAAGGGTTGCTTCGTTTCCCACTGTGTAAAGTTAAATTTTCGTAATTTTTTTCTTCTTGGTAGGTACCCTCTCGGTTTAGATGGTCTATTCATTTAAAATCAATCGTATCAACTACTAGGGGTATGCTTTGTTTGAAACCTTACTATCTGGTTCATTTTTCAGTGCCTCTTCTACCTTGGAGGTACATGGCTGATCTGGAAAAGTGATTCAATGGAATGTGTCCTAACAACCCAGGTAGGTTGTTACGGTTTTTGTCGTCACCATCGCCAGTTGCATGCGTCTACGTATACGATGGCAGACGGCCGTTAATTCACTTACCGTAACAGTAAGCTGACCCCAACTCTTCAATGACGCACCATTTGTATCGGCATATCGCTACCAACCTTATTTACAAAGAGGGTCTAACATAATGGTAAAATGTCATTATCGACACGAAGCTTGTTTCCAGTTGTCAGTGGAAATGGACAACGCCATTTCCTGCTAATAAAATAAAACGGGGCAGCCCTGTACATCGAGGCTCTAATTGAATTAAAGATATAAGCGATGTCAGTCTAGTTTTATGCACTGGTGTTCGCAAAGAAGGACAGGACTTCCGAAAGGAATTTATCCAAAAAGAATTTTTTGCGTGAATAAGCACAAACAGTAGGCAAAATCAGTATGTAGGGCAGAAGTGTGATTCCACGGGAATATGGTCGGCTTATGATCAATGTCCAAACGATGACAAATACTCAGTACGTCGCTTCCCAAGTTACCGATGTGCACTCTGAGACAACCTGGTTCATACAGGTAACTGTTTGGCTGTCCTCAGCAGCAGGAAAGATACTCGGCAAGTTTGCTTATCTTCTTTCTTTTCTCTTTTCTTTTTCCGCTTCTTAGGATGCTCCGGTTGGTCAAAAGTTCGAAGGTCTGGTGCCATGCATCAAGCTGCACCGTTCATCGAAGCCATTCTTGTGTCGCAAACCGTTTATATCCTCGCCTTCTTTTATGTACATTCACAGGCTTTCAAATAAATTTCCTCGGTTTTGTGTCAGACGCACAAAAACCGTTTTTTTTTCAATTATTTTCTAATTTCGTTTTATTTCTTTTTATTTCTTTTTCTCTCTGCCAATATTTGTAAGTCCACTAATGGGAAGAAGTCAACAATTTACCCGCTATTTATGCAACACTCTCTCTGTACACATGAAGAGAGCGTAGAAGCCAGGTGATCATTTGGGCATCTTCAAATAGAAACGAACAAAAAAAAAAAAAAGAATCTAATGCATAAACAGCAGTCAGTATATGCATAAAAAGAAACAAAAAACGGCCAAGGTTGCATGTCATGTTTTACTACGGGTTATGCACTGTCCAGTATAAGATAATAATTAACAGTGTCACCTGTACCACTGCGACTCACCGGGAATGGTCCCGTTGGTATATTGTCATAGCCATAGTGCATCTTGACGGTGATAGATTGGTCCTACATGGATTTTGTAAATGATGTATATCTACTGATGTAATTTAATATGCTATAATACATAGTCCTAACTGTAATCGTCGTCTTCTGAGTCCAAATATTGAGCGTAATCCTCGGTGGATGCAAAGACTGGTAAACTCTTGAGTTTGGATTTCTTTGATTTAGGTTTTTCTTTCTCATCAGCCTCTTTTCTAGAACGTTTTTTGGATTTAGAAGGTTTGACTGCAGGTTGTTCATCGTCTTCTTCATCGTCTTCGTCGTCCATATCTCCTAACATTTGTGGCATGTCGTCGCTGTCAAATTCGTCTTCGTCATTGATACCAAACATGTTGACTTCTTCTTCATCAAAATCGTCATCTTCTTGTTTAGCCTTGGTAGGTTCTTCTTCTTCCTCTTCTTCTTTCCCATCGTCACTTTCTTCAGCCTCTTCCTTATCAGATTCTTCTTCAGCTACAGCAGGTTCATCGTCGCTCATGTCCGAAAAGTCTGCCTCGTCGAAATCAGAAAAGCCCAAATCGTCATCGGAGCCTTCTTCAACCTCAGGTCTAGACTTGACTAACGCCTGCCACACTTCATCATCATCCATGCCTTCTGCATCTTCTTCTTCTTCTTCTCTCTTCTTCTCAACCTTCTTATTCCTTATCTTGTTAACTTTAGTAGTAAAATATTGGTAGAAGAATTTTTCATCTGGTTTCACGTCCTCTAATTTCTTATTCAACCAGTTTTCAGTGTTCACAGGAACATCTTTGTTTGCAACATTAGTTGCCTTAACAAGCAATGAACCAGTATGAGCACCCCCTAAAGGCTGCATAATAGAAGAACCTTTGGTGGCTGGAGCCTGTTTAGAGTTCTTGTAAACAAACCTATCCAAGAAATGAGCCAACGTAAAAAGTCCCAAGTCTGGTTTTGGTTGAGCAGTACCTTCTAATAAAGATGATGCATATATAGCCACCGTTGGGTGGTAATGAGTAAGGAAATGGCTTAATTCCCATAATGAGGATTTGTCAGCACTGGCAAAACGAGGGTCACGTTTACGACTGTCGTACTCTTCATCTTCTTTCTTTTCTTCACTGATATTGCCTTCAATGATATCGGGTCTAGAAGCAGGATCAACCATGAGTTCATGGATCTGAGGATAGGTTTTACTCAATTCCATTAACAAGAATAACATACCGGATATGGCACCCACATTTAACCAATGACAACAAATTTGTAAAATTCTCTTAACGAATGCTAATACACGTGGAACATTGGCTCCGTCATTCTTCAACGATTTATATAACAAGTTCAAATAGATACCTTGTTTGGAGGAAGTTACCAATCTTGGATCTAATAATGATTCATATAAGGTACGGTAGTATCTATCGTTATTTAATTTTTGTTCTGAAATGATATGATTGATTAACACCAAAGCTTGAATCGAAGTATTAAAATTTGTAGAATGAGTGATTTTGAATAAAGTATCCAAATGCTTTTGATAAACATCATTGGGTAAATCGGAAAATGGGAATGCACGGTTTAAACCGGTAAGTAAAGCAGAAAATAATCGGGCATTTTTCTCTTCTATAATTTCACTTTCTGATTTATCTTGAGGTTTAACAGAAATACCCCCTTTCTTACCCTTCTTGGCATTCTTACGGTTGTTTTTTCTACCCTTTTCAGACTTACCTAATTCCTTACTAGAAACATTATCTTCTTTATTGAAAGAATCACTTTCAACTAAAGTTTTTTCAAACAAGGCAAAATAAGTTTTGACTAAACTATTGGCCAATTCAACTTCACCTCTGGTTAAAATGGTTTGATTCAAAGTAAGAACAGAATAGTATTTAGCATGATAATCACTCTTGGTTTGAAACACAATATCAATGACGGCATCAGCAATGATTTTCTTCATGGCAGGGTGAGCTTGCTCTAATTGAAGGATAAGATAAGATGCCTTAGAAGAGACTTTATTATCGATATCACCTAATTTATTAACTCCTAATCTTAACAAGTTAACTTCTTGTTCTGGTTTGGCTTTTAATAAATCAAATAAATGAGATAACACATTCATTCTAACATGCAAAACTGGATCATGAGATAAGACTTCCAAAATTGAGATCAATTTGAAATATGATTGTTTCAAGTGATCTTCAAAATAGTAAAGAGCTAAGTGAGTATCACTAATATCTTTTCTAAGAGCTTGATTTTTAAAAGTAAGTAACTTACGATCTGGTAGAACACCATTCAATAATAAATCTTTCAAAGCATTGATAGCTTGTAATGCAGCAGTTCTTGATTTCTTTTCACAATAACTTAATAGAGTATCGAATGCTTTCAAATTATGTAAAGGGGCCTCTTGAATCAATAAGGTCAAGGCTGAGATCTTATCATTTAAAGTACCATCTGACAAAATTTGGGATAAAAACTTCTTCTGGGAATTATTGGCGGTGAATTCTTGTAAGTAGAGTTTGTTTTCTTTTTCAACAATATCTTTGGCACGTTCGTAAAGTCTTTCAACACCAAATCTATCTAATTTTTCTGGTTCTTGAACTGGTTCATAAGGAACATTGTACCAATCGGTACGACCTGGGATCGATAATTTGGAAGAATCAACAGATGAAATATCTGTCACTTTATCGGGATTCTGTCTCTTTACGTCTTTCTTGGATAATTCCGAAACTTTAACTTTGTCTTCTTCTTCTTCTTCTTCTTCTTCCTCTTCCTCTTCTTCTTCCTCTTCTTCTTCCTCCTCCTCTTCTTCTTCTTCTTCTTCATCTCCATCTTCTTCTTCAGCCTTATCTTCCACCAAATCGGGAACTTCCTCTTCATCGTCTATAACGGGAACCTCGCCATCTCCAAGACCAATGCCTTGCATGAATTTGGCCAAATCAGAATTAAACGACTTATCCACACTGACAGAATCACCGTCGAATTCCTGTTCACTTTCTTCTCCTTCTTGTACCCCTTTTAACAACGCCAAGTCTTCTTCGGTGGCACCGAGGGCCAATGCTTCACGGCGCAAGATATCTTCCTCGGATTCATCACTGGGTTCCTGTTGTTTAATGGATTTGGAAGTCTTCTTATCATTACCCTTCTTATCACTACTCTTTTTTGATTTACCCTTTGAACCAGCGGGCTGGCTCTGGTTCTGTAACTTGCTGGATATCTTGTCCTTCAAGGACGTCAAGCTCAACTTAGAGGAGTCCATTGCTTGTTACCAGCTTTCGTTGATATGAATGTTATATGGTTTATTAATAGTACCCGCTGAGGATATTTTAATCTTCTCTTCCTTTTTTTTTTTTCAGCTCATCTCTGCTTATTTTTTTTTTTTTTGGATGCAGGAGAAGCTGTGCACGTGACTATAATATACCCACATATTAATCGAAACCTACTCTTAAATACTCCAATCAGCATATGTGTGGAGTTGGATATAATGATAGGATGAAGTAATGGTTATCAATGACTTACGAACATGAGTTCTATATGAAGTGTAGGCTTGTGCAGGAACAAAATTGAGTTGTGAGTCGCCGTACAAGGGGTGGATGAAATGGTGAATCACCAACTTAACACGCAAGCAACATCATTATCTCTATTAGTAAGCCCCACTTAGGGGAAGGATTTTTGTATTATTTAAATATATGGGGAGATGTACGATGCTCTTGGGGTTGTTGTATGAATGATTAGACACCAGCACAAGATGACTTCCGTATTGATCACAGGGGCCAATGGTTACATGGCCCTTCACATCATCAAACAACTTCTTGCCAAAGGTTACACCGTCATTGGTACAGTCAGAGATTCCAACAAAGGAGAACGGTTAGTTACGCTTATTAACGATGCTCGTTTTACTTATGAGGTAGTCGATTCCTTCTTGCAAGGAGATTCGTTGGCTCGAGTCTTACAACAACATCCCGAAGTCACCATAATCTTACATACAGCCTCACCCATGATTTTCGACTCGGAGGCATACATGGAAGACGTGTTGAAACCGGCCATTGTGGGGACGGAAAACGTATTAAAGGCAGTGGTGCAATACGCTCCTCAAGTGACTCTGTTGGTCTACACGTCCTCGTACGTGTCGATAGCATCACGTGAACAGGATGTGACTGAAGGATTTGTCAGTTCAGAGGCAACCTGGGCTTCCAGTAACATGACAGAACAGTTGAACAAGCTTTCTGACGCTTATGACAGGTCCAAGACGCTTGCCGAAGATAGAGCGTGGAAATTCGTCCAAGATCCTAGCAACGGAGTTCGGTTCAAGTTCAACACGGTTAATCCGGGTTACATGTTTGGACCTCAAGCTTACGAGGAACACGCACGTCAGGAAACGTTCAATCACACGGCAGAAATCATCCATGGGTTGTTCAAGTTAAACAACAAGAATGCGTTTGATGACTACTCTGGACTCTTTGTCGATGTCCGGGACGGGGCCCGTGCCCACATTGTGGCGGTTGAACAGACCAGGTTCAACCACCAGAGACTCTTCTTGGCCACCGAGCGGTTTAGTATCCAGCTTCTCTTGGATATAGTCCACCAGCACTTCCCTGCTGAAACAGCAGACCTTCCGGTGGGGAATCCCGGTACTGCCCAGCGCCAGCTTGGTCATGAATCCACTTTCAACAACACCTTGACCAAGAACCTTTTGGGCTTTGACTTTATCTCTCTTGAACAGTCCACCGTGGACTCCGTCTCCCAATTTATCAACCTATCTAAACATACCTAACTGAATGACATACCTAACATACTGAATATTCTAACATACTGAATACACTAACATGCCTAGCGTACTGAATATATGGTCTAACATACCTACTCAAACCCCAGTGTTATGAACCTTATGGTAGTGGGGTAACATAATAGTGTAGTTTCATTCGTAAATGGGGTGACAACCCCAATTGTACCTCCACTTTCCCCCTTTTTTCCCCGTCGGAAAAACAATCCGGCAATGATAATAAAAAAATAAAAAGAAACTACGATGAATCTGCGCATCGATCTTGTAAATTTTATCTGGGAGAAAAAATCGTTGCTTTCTTTTTTCCGTGCGGAATAATAGGCTTATTCTTCCGGTCAGGTGAGAATAAGTTTTATTTATAACAACAGTTGTTTCCCCCCCAGTTTTATTTGAGTTGTTTTGACTGTTATCAACTTTGATTATTTGACTGCATTTTATTATATTTTTTGTTTTTTTGATATGACGGTTGATACTGACCAGACAGTGTGGCCGACGACAGAATCAACTAGTATTCGTTCCTATAGCAACTTTAACTACGACAAGCCATGCAACTACGTGCTTTCGAAGAGGAAACTCGGGGACGGGTCGTACTCGACAGTGTTTGAGTGCAAGAACAAGCTCATCGGGCTGCACTATGCCGCCAAACGGTACCGCAAGAAGCTCGTGTATGGGTTGGAGTCGATGCTTCAGAATGAATTTGACATATTGAAACGAGTGTCCAATTCTCATCCCAATATTCTCTCCCTCATTGACTATTTTGAAACGGCAGAAGACTTATACTTGGTGACCGACTTGGCATTGGGTGGTGAGCTCTTTGAACGTATTGTCAACCATAGTGATGCTAAATTGCCCGAAGATCAGGTTGTCGAAATCACACGTACTTTAGTTGACACCATTGATTTCCTCCATTCCAATAAGATCGTTCATCGTGATTTAAAGGCAGAAAACCTCTTATTTCAACTGAAGAATTCCAAACACACTTCTATTCTCGTGGCTGACTTTGGTTGTGCCCGGTTGCTCAATAATGATCACGATAAACTCCACGATGTATGCGGCACTCTCAGCTACATTGCCCCAGAAATAATATCAAGAAATAATGCTGGTCATAGTTTCCCCGTCGATATGTGGGCCCTCGGGGTCATTGTCTACTTCATGCTTTGTGGTTATATGCCATTTGATTGCGAAACCGACGATGAAACAAAAGAAGCCATCTGCTCCGCCGATTTCTATTTCGAACCCCCAGAATACTGGTCTCATATTTCGTCAAACGCTAAAGTCTTTATTCGCCAGTGCTTTCAAATCGATCCTAGTGCAAGACTAACTCCTTCAAATGCCATGGAACATCCTTTCCTTAAACCTGCTAGACCAACTTCTCCGCTTCCCCAACTCGAAGTCACCTATTCGTCATCCAACCTTAAATCTTTATCCCGTTTACAAAGATCCTCTTCCAGTAATGTAAGTCTTACCAATAAACTTAAAGAATCAGTTTTTAAACTACAACAACAACAATACCAGGATCAGAACCATCAGTTTTTCCAAAGTCCTAGCTTGTCTCCTTCAAGAGAATATCCAAGTCATCATCAAAGATCTCTCCTGCCGATAAGAAATGACTACATCTTCTCTCCTTCTAATCTCACCAGCGGAACTGTCACTTCCATTCCTTCTAAACTCTCGTTAATTGAGAAATCCCGTTCCAAGTCTCTTGCTGAAGGTTGTACATTACAAGGTGAACGCTGCGTCTCGCCTGACTTGGTCTCCAACTTCACCACCCCTTTAGGATCTACAACGGTCTCAAGACAGCAACTGTACAATGACGTGCTGGATTTAGAAGGAAAGAATAAAAACACTTTAGACACTAAACAAGATAAAAATACCGCTAGCTTTTTCTTATAATAACTAGACTTTGTATTATACATAGACATAGACACATCTACTATAAACTTCTGTTTCATTATAAACAACACTTGAATAGTCTTTCTTTCCTTCTATCACTTTTTACAAACTATTACGATCAACCTCGTGTGTTTTAACAATATTGGTTGACTTCTGGCCATCTGAGTCTGATTCAGAAGCTTGTGAATCATCAGTATTCACAAGCTTGTCCACATCCTTCATACCTTGTTCGGTATCAGTAAAAAAATATAACACAATGGAAATGGCCACTAAGAATAAATTAGGTAAAAATGGATAACGGTCATTATTAGTACGATCCTGAATCGTGGCGTTAACTAAGGAACCAATCCAACCAGTAGCAACTCCCAACATTATTTCTAATCCAAAATATTGTGCTTCTTCTCCTTCGGGTAATAACGTACTATAAAGAGTTCTATTCAATGATCTTTGGGCTGAACTGGTGGCAGAATAGAAAACTTCAAATAACCAAAATTCCCACCGATGCTTAAAGCCAACTTTGGTATTACCACTGATTCCCAAGCACCCCCAGAAATTGGTAAATAATGATACTCCCAAAAAGATATACCCCCATGTTTTGATTTTAATAGAACATCTTGGGTATAAAAACATCCAAGATAACGATCCCATTGAGGCAAGAACATACGACATAAAAGTATAAACTGTGTATTCCCCATCAGATGATCCAAGTCCCAACGTGGATCTGAATAATAATACGAAAACACTCATAAAATTGCTAAAGCTGACATTCCAAATAACCCAAGAGATACAGTAAAGAAATGCATTTGGGTATGCCCTAATGTTCTTTAGCAAGATTAAGAATCGCTTTATAGTTAAGGTTAGTAAAAATTCTCCCTTTGGTTTGGGTTTCCCTTGAACACTAGGGATGAAGTACCCACTAATTGCAGAAAATACAACCGTAATACAACCAGCAATGGTGATTGCAAGAAGAAAGTTATGATATCCATCCACCATTGGTCCTCCTCTACCATATGAAATGATAATACCAATGAGTAAGGCGGTTATCCCACCTAAATTTCCGAGAAAAATACCCATCACACTGACAGTAGAACCTCTTTTCAATACCATTTCACGTCTTACCTCTTCAGCAACAGCACCTTTAGGTGCTGAAGCTCTCATAAAAAGTGGAATGTAAGAACCTTCAAGAATTTGATAAATGGAGTCATCAACATTTAGTAAAGCATATAATGCACTAAGACCCCTCAAAGTGGCATAATCTTTCCCAGTCAACCCAGCAAAGGGTAGAGCAAATACACCATAAGCTGCAATCGATCCTATTAAAAGCCATTTTCTGTAATTGGCATAATCAGCAATTCCCATAAGCAATAGAGCCATCAAACCTTCAATGGCAGTGTAAATGGCTCTTAAATACAACACATAAGAAGTATGATGAACAGTACCGGCACCAAACTTAACATAACAGTCGTTACCCCTGATTGAACAACGTTTACCATCTTTTGTCTTACCAAGAATTCGGGCCACCGATTGAATACATGCCGGAACGTACGTCCTTGACATTGAAGCGACTGGACCAGTGGAATAACAGAGCAACAACCAAGAGCGATAAATGCTTGATTTATTCCAAATAGATTCTTTAGCTTCAGCATTTTGATCTTCGATACTTCCTGCATCGTTTGTAGAGTTGTAGGTAATGTGATCTGTTTGGGTCAATTGAGGATTCACTTCTTTGGCATCATTATCACTTTCACTCGTCTTCTTGGGGGCATCACCCAAGTTGTGAACGGATGACATTGTCTTTTTTTTTCTTTTTCTTTAGCAAAAAAGACCTGATCTTTCTCATCCAATTGCGTCTAGAGACTTATCTTCATATATATATAATTATCATCATTGACAATAAGAGTCAGAATTATAGTCCCATTTATGCATGAAGCTTTAACTACTATCAATAAGCATGGTACATAATTTGCTCTCATTTTTACGATTCATTCTTTCCAATTAAGTTTGACTTCTAAATGCAACCTTCCAGTGGAACTTTAAAGTAATCAAAGAAGTACATTAATGCTCAAATATGTTCATTTAAAGCTCATACTATGAGCAATTTTTTTGCAGAAAAAAATTTTAAAATTTCGCAATTATTGCAAATACAAAATTGTTGAAAGGTGTTTATTAATCGGTGACTCTAATCTATTACTTCGTCTACAATATTACCATGGCAATTTTACGGAAATTATACCCGATTGGCATTCTTATTATGCTGCTCTCTCCAATAGGGCCCTCTAAGGAGGAAACAAGCCGTACATGCAATGCAAATAAAATCAATGAATGCCAAGCCAGTAAAACACCAACCAAAGCCCATCCTTTTAATGAGGCGGTCGATAATAGCGGACGAAATAGCGGCTGCTACATTTCTCATAAAATTTCCAATGGCAACATAGGTAGCCGGCTGGCCAGCAGAACATTCGGTAAGATAAGTGGTGTTACTGACAAATACCCAACTCATTCCAAATCCGCCCAAAAAGGTGAAAACAAAGACAGCAACCACATGCACATGGCGGTCAACACACCAACCATATCCTAGGATCCCTGCCATTGACACGATAATTCCCGAAATCTGTAGTGATAAGCGACTTTCCGGGATGTAATTTTGTGGGTCTTTGGCGATTATTCTTCTTCTCATCCAATCAGAAAGTCTTCCACCAGAAAGTGACCCACAAATCAAAGAGATTCCGGGACAAATATACGCCAAACTTGCATCCAATTGTGAAAAATGGTAATCTTCTCGTAACATGCGAGCAAATGTGACTGACATCCCGTAAAATGTAGCAAAGAGTAAACCACCCATCACCGAGCATAGAAGGACCGGTACATACTTTATTACTCTCCAATAATTTTGCAAGCTGGGCTTAGGTGGCTTAGGAAATCTAACTTCATCTTCGACTAATCTTTCCTGTTTCAATCGGGGAACAACAACGTACGATTCACCATAACATTCACCATTACCCACCAAGTAACGAAGTGTTTCCGGTAATAAAAATAAAATTAAAATATAGACCACACCACCAATAATGGCAAGAAAACCAAAAATCCACCTCCAGTTACCATTGGAACTAATAGTACTCAAAATTGGTCCCAAAATTGGTCCCATTTGTGGTCCAAGCATAAAGTAGGAGATGGCTTTAGCCCTATTCTTGGGTGCAGTGACATCCGCAACGGTACCTGCACCAACCGACATGACACTTGACACTCCAAATGCTTGGACAATTCTCAAAACAAATAGAGCACCAATATTAGCTGGCACAGCAGCCAATAAAATGTTGGCAACAATGAAGAGAAGTAGCGACAGGATGTAGAGGCATTTGCGGCCCCCAAAATCAGCCCATGAAGCCCAGAATAAAGGAGCAACGGCAAAAATAGCCATAAACACCGACACGGTGGCATTGATACAAGTTGTAGACACGTGAAAAACTTCTTGCAACTGAGGAAGTAGAGGAATATAGATATTCCCCGAAAGGGGACCCAAAAAACCAGCAAGTGTAACTAAAAGAAGAATGAGTCTCACCCGGTTATCCAGCAAAGCTGTATACTTGGGCGATTCAGGCTTCCTGGCTATTTCTTTGACCCCGTTATTGGGTAATTGTGAGTCTTTATTGGCAACTGACTCTGAATCTTTCTCAGCTCGATCACTATCAGACATGTTGAGCACTTTTTACTATCCACTTGAGTGAATCAATCATCAACCAGAATTTTCAGAAAACCGGCGACAACATGGCCGCCTTTATAACCCGTCTTTTCACCACAACGGCAAAGCGGCCACATAGATGGAAAGCATTGTTTGAGCCACTCAAATATTCTCGAGGATTAAGTTCATGCTAATACTTTCAATCAGGATAATTGAGCAAATTATAAGTGCCAAATGTATTGTTTCCGAATTTGGCTCACATGCTGCATTATATGCAACCTGCACACTACAAATTACAGCACAAAAAAAGTACGAAAAATATGAGCATGAAAAAAACTACGCTTAAATTGTATATACGTTTTTTGCAGCTACCTTTGTTGTATACCACTGCCAGCCTTGTGTTAAATTTCAGCCATTAGTTAGGTGAATCAATGATTTCTAATTTTAGCTTGAGAAACATAGGACATATGGGTCCTGCAGGCGTTAGTCTGTCTTCCCAAGTTTCGTCCAATGATAATTTAAACTTCGATACAATTTCAACCAAGGCAACTTTAGTTTCAAAGAGAGCAAATTTCTCCCCAATACAGGCTCTGCTACGGCCATGGAAAGCCGGTAACCTGCTGCTTCTTTTCGCCGTATTAAAGTTTTTAGTAATTTGCTCATGGCTAACTCCCCACCGCTCTGGGTAGAACACAGAGGAGTTCTTACCCCAAACGCCATCATCTCTACCGGTTGCCAAGTTATTGTAACCCACGTAAGTACCCTTGGGTATTTTGATGTTTTCACCTAATACCGTATCCATAACTGTGCATCTGTTAATAATTTGTCCTAAAGGTGGATACATACGAAGCGTTTCACAAACAATAGAGTTCAATACGGGTAGGTCCTGGTCTTCCCATGAGTTTGAGGCTGGCTCTTTTTGCTTTGAATTTAGTATTTCTACTCTAAGCTTTTGTTGGTACTCGGGGAATTTGGCAACAACGTACAAGAGAGAAGTTAAGAGTAGCTGGGGGTTTTCATGACCGGCGACCATAGTAATAATAGAATTATCAGCGAACTGTTTTTCAGAAATTTGGCCCTTGTTTAAGGCTTCAGATAATTTATGGCCAACTGAATGCTCGGTAGTTTCTCTTTGGCTATTTTTCACCAACTGGCAAAAAAACTTTCTGAATGCACGAACTTCCTTGCGGGCTTTGACACGGCTAGGAATGGGGAGCCTATCAAAGAAAGGAAAGGCTAGATAAATGGGATTGAAGATTTGGGACTTGACAAACTTAATCCGTTCATGAATCTCACATTGGTTTCCATCAAGAGCGTGCATATCAACACCTAACATTGAATCACCAATATTTTCCAAAGTGAATTTCTGGATAATGTCACTCAAAGGTAAAGTATTGTTGACTGCCTTTTTCAATTGTTGCTCCATTAAACGTACAAGTTTTTGGGTATTTTTGAATACAGGAGAAGTATTGGGAAATTGAATGCTTTGTGTCATAATGGAACGATATAACTTCCAAGTTTCTCCATGAGAGCTTATTACATTATCACCCGTATATTCGGCCAATACAGAATAAGGTGTTTTCTTCTGGTTACCACTTTTGGCGTAAATGTTCTCATATTTGAAAACCGTCTGTAAGTATTCTGGCTTGGCAACTAGAATATTCCACCTCGAAGCAAAATAAATTTTCACAGCACCGTGTTTTTGTAGTTTGGTTTTTAAATACCGTGTGTAAATTTGTTCCTGATCAATCTTAGTGAAAATAGGAAGTAAGGACACATAGAAAGGAATTGTGGGAATGTTTTTGGGAAAGTTAAGGGGAGGAAATATAATTGAAGTCAAAACCCCAACCACCCAAATCAACCAAGTCAATAATAAAATTCCAGCCGCAGAGAAGTAGATGTCTAACATATTTGCGTAACTGTTATATAAGGGGAGTATATTTTTGGAGTACTTTCAAACAATGATCCTTTATAGCCTTTATATCAAAAAAAGAGTAAAAAGCAAAGTCTTCAGAGTTTCTGAGAAAAATGAAACTAAAAATAAATATATAAAAAAACACTACCTATAGGAAACTGTTGAAGTATGATTCGTAATTTGAATTTTAGTTCTTTTATAAAACTTGCATATTAATTGTTTTCTCTTCCGCTTTCCTTGAGTGTTGACTTTCCCACTGAGTTATGACTACTATAATTTCTATGTTCGTTATTAATTTTGCTCTTCCTTTAACAGAAGTCTGAATTATCGAGCCACTTGTTTTGCTATTGTAACTGTTCTTTTTCACGGGACCTTGCAGATATATTCACCCATAATGAAACAAGAGTTGTCTAAAATTCACACCAACATAATATAATATATATATATATAGAAGTCACGTTTGAAAAGTTCATTGAAAAATTTAACAAAGCAGAACAATATCAATCAATAGAGTATTTTTAAAGTGATAATGACTGCTTCTAAGCATAACAAGACCATTTTTGAAAAGATTTGTTCCCTATATTCCCGAAAGGAGAATACTGTGTTGAGTCAAAGAGATTTCAAAGGTGCCCATGTACCAGGTGAGATTTTTGAGATTATTCGAGAACTGCAATCAGTAGCTGATGGAAAGCTTAAAATTTATACCTATGGAACTAAATCAATGCTTTGGGAAATGAAATCTGGTGAATTTTACACCGGTGTGATTACTGACTATTTTCAGTGGGACGAGCTCGAGGTTTGGTTCATTGAAGTTTTACTTACGAACAGTAAGTTATGTATTACTG
This sequence comes from Hyphopichia wangnamkhiaoensis, assembly GCA_030578475.1. Classification (NCBI taxonomy): domain Eukaryota; kingdom Fungi; phylum Ascomycota; class Pichiomycetes; order Serinales; family Debaryomycetaceae; genus Hyphopichia; species Hyphopichia wangnamkhiaoensis. The sequence goes on from JAJMSM010000077.1 coordinate 48,095, forward strand.
ATTCTCCAGGCGATGGTATTGGTTCAAGTAATCTTGATGAAGTTATAACTACCACCTTTGAGACTTGCCTCAAGTATTCAACCACGGAAGAAAAGTGGGAAGAGGGGGGTAAAGATTTATTCAAAAGGAGTGTTAATTTCTTCACCGCTAGAAACTTAACCATTGAAGCCGTATTACCCGCTTTCCCCTGTAAATCTTCCAACTTTGACAAGGTTGCAGGATGGAAGCCAGACAAGGGAGAGGAGTTGAGCTTAATGAAGTTGATTTCATATGCAGAAATGGTTAAAAAAGTTTATCCTCCTGGTATTATTGTTTGGATTGTCAGTGATGGGCACGTATTCAGTGATTGTATTAATGTTGATGATAATGTCGTTGACTCGTATTCAGCTGAACTCCAAAATTTATATATGAAGAATAAACCAGACGGATTTGATTGCATCCGTTTTGCTTCCCTCAAGGATATTTTCAAGTCTGACTCTTTATCATCGGTTGCGAAACATTTGGAGTACTTTGAAATTATGTACCATTTGAACACAGTGATTGATCGTGAAACAGAAATTTATCGCAAACTCATGATAAAATGTTGTGATGTCGAATCAAACAAGCTTAAGGCGGATATTCAAATTCCAAACCATCCCAGGCTTAAGCTTTATCGAGGGTTCATGAAATTCATGGAGAGTGATCTTGATAAAACTCTGGCCGCTACAAACTTGTCCAGAAAGGCTTACAAGAAGGTTATTTCACGTATAGCTTTTGAAATGATCAAGGTATGTTTTTTTTTCCCCAGATACTGCTCTTTCTTTGTCTTTACCCTTACTAACACTGTTCTAGAGAAATGATGCGTATTCCAACTTGGTGGAGCTATTCTTTCCCTTTCATCTTCGGTTCTCTATTCATGCGCACAATAATGCGGGCCCTAAATTTGCCGTTTCTTTACTTCCTAGATCTTCTTTCAAGACTATTGAGTCATTGAACTTCGATAACCCCGACAAAGTTGTTAGCCGGATGGATGATTATCTTCACATTCCAACACCATGGCACAATTCGGTGTTGAAGGTTGAAGGTGTGAATGGCTACATTATTGGCCAATCCAGTTTGATCAGGGAAGTTTTGGAAAAAAGTGAGCGTGAAGGTGGATGGAATGAAAAGGACAAATGCTTCCATTTATCTTCAAGATTACAAAAACTGCTCCTTTGAAAGCTCTCTTCTATTTTTTTTTAGCTATACTCTTTTTTGTTTTTAGTACTTTTATATTGTTGTCTTAATTTATGTTTTTATTTGATTTATTGTGAGCTGCGAAGATTACTAGGTTTTTTTTTGCAATTTGTTTAAGTTCGCATTTACTGGTTGCAAATTATGTGAATTTTATTGAAAAAATGAGCAAAAATCTACACTCTTAGTTTACAAAAGTACATTCTTGTTTATGGAATCGTGAAATCATTAGGCTGATATGAATAAATAGTTATAGAATAGCTTGTCTCTTACTTGAAAAAATCTACATCAAGCAGATTCTTTTTAAAGACCGACCAGGTCATATAGATGGACATGGGCTCACCGTTCACCACATGTGAATAACTCGAATCATTTTTCAAGATGAGGAGATCATTAGGATGAATATGTACACGTGTATCTGTCAAACTTAGAAGTGCATTTGACAGCTGGGTACTTTTTATGTTGATTACTTGAACACAAATCAAGTACTTCCCAATTTGAGTAGCTCGCTCAACAATATGCGTTGGCTGGCTTTTTAGTTCGGCCGCCGCAGCCGGTGACTTTGTCAACCCCGACAACATGTCCAGCGCACCAGTTGGAGTATCTCGTTCTTCATTGGTCTTCGATGATGGTGAACTATTCAAGTGCTGGTGAACTTTAAGTACCATATTGTCAACGTTGTTGTTCGGCAGCACAAAGTTGAACTTATTTAGTTTGTACCATTGAACAAAGTTACGAATCAACGCACCTGCTTGAGATACGAGAAGTGTCCTATTATCGGCGTCCCCTACTGGAACTCTATCGAGTACATCCTTTGATATTTCAAAATAGCCATCTTTGTGCACAGAATTGACAGACCTGACCTTGGGCAGATTATGAACACACCTGACTACTGAACTGAGAGTTGATAGGGTCATTCCTGTACTTAAAGTACTCGAGGACTCATTCCTTGGCTCGCGACGAACAGCGTCAACGTTCTTATCATCCAACTGGCCCTTATGAAACTGCATGATCTCCTGTTTTCGCGATACTCTCGCCTCGTCGCGTAGTCTGTTGGATTGTTGAAGTCTCTTTGTAAAAGGTGCCTGGGGTATCTTGGAGTCGCTGGCTGGAGGGACTATGATTCTATTGGAAGTTACCTTGTTAGCAAGGGCTTGTTTACCTATCGGAGTCAATCGCAATATATTCGTCTTATCCAGTAACACGGCACGCTTGCCCAGTCTACCCCGATCACTATTTTCTCTTTTCTCCCTTCTGAAGTCAGGTTTGGAACTCATGGTATGCGGTTTCAAGTGTAGTTTTTGGCGTTTGCGTTGATGTAGTTCTAACCGCTCAAAGTCATCTAGGTTCCTACTCGATTTTGTTCGTTGTCCTGAAATTGCAGTAGACGGCACAGTCTGCTTCACCGACAGCCTGCCTCCATCCATGTCTTCGGTCATTGGCGTGCGTGTATGAAGTCTGTCGGTTGATATTGTTTGTCCAAGACTGTTATGTTTTGTTTCTGTTTTTCTTTTTTTTTTTTTTTTTTTTTTTTTTTTTTTTTTTTTTTTTTTTTTTTTTTTTTTTTTTTTTTTTTTTTTTTGACCTTTTTTTTACCTTGAGCCGCATATTATAATCATACTCAAACCTATAATTAACACTCCATCTAAGTCGCTATAAGGATGACTCTCGGGTGAGTTAGAATAAGCACAAATGGCATTAATAAACTTCTCCCGTAAAAAGGTAGTAGGAGTTACTTGGTTAGATGACAGGTTAATCTGTTTACAGAGGTGTACGGATGTGGCATATAGCAAATTAGATAATTTGCTTTGTCATATTTTTTTCTTTATTTGCTTTTTGAACAAAAGCAAAATTGCAGATAACAAAAAACTTCGACAGAATGGACATTGTCAACTTAGTATATATATTAGTGATATTTAGGGTATTGAAACAACCAATTGAGGATCAAATCGATATTTGGATACAGAAATATTTCCGTCATAACGATATGTCGAGTTCATGGGATCAAGTTAAATTCAGTTTCAGTCCAAGAACCAAAGGCTGTTACTTGGTAACTAATGAAGTTGTGGATAAAGTCCCACAAATCAGAGATTATGAAATTGGTCAATTGAATTTGTTTTTACAGCACACGAGTGCTGCCTTGACGTTGAATGAAAATTGTGACCCTGATGTGAGAGAAGACATGGTTACATCTTTGGATAGAATTGCACCTGAAGGTGATTATTACATTCATGCCGATGAAGGTCCCGATGACATGCCGGGTCATGTTAAAAGCACTGCAGTTGGGGTGAGTCTCACCATTCCTATTAGTAATGGGAGATTGGCTACTGGTACTTGGCAAGGTATCTACTTATGTGAATTTAGACACGCTAGACATACAAGAAGAGCCGTGGCCACCATTAATGGATTGAAAAAAAAATAGTTGTTTTAGTAAATATATATACACCGGTTTGTTAATGAACGTATTTATTTCGTATTTTCATAAATTTCGATACTGTAGTCCCGAAGGATTAAGGATTTTTCATTTTCCAATGATTCTAGCTTGGTAGAAAGCTCGGTGGTGTATTTGAAAAGTTCATCATTTATTAAATTCCACCATCCATTATGCTTACTACATTTCCTTCGATCTTTAACACATATTCTATCCTGAAACAAGTCATAGGTGTCTGATTGTTTGCATTCCTGGTAATATGCGATTATTTCTTCAATTTCCGATTTGAAGTCTTCATAAATATCAGCCGACTCGATAAGTGTCTGGTATGATGACCTCGAAATTGTGTCTAAATCTTGCGATAACAGTTTATCATAACAACATAAATCCAATTTTTTCTGGCGACTTGATTTTTTCAGTTTTGACTTTTTCGATGATTTTTGTACTTCTGAAGCATCTTCATTGCCTTGAGCCTGAGATAATTTATCATTTATAATCTTCATACGTTCCTTCACTTTAAGAAGGTATCGACTCTTCAATTGGCATAATTCGAGGCGTTGATTGATTTTATCAATTATTTCATTCTTATTAAATAAATCATCCTTGATATAATCGGGGAATTTGCTATAATCTTTATCATCTTTATTGGCAGTTTTAAATTCAACCACTTGGGGTAATTCGGGAAATTTAGATCCCAATTTACAGAATCGTTCATAGTCGCCTTGAGCATATACTAGCGTGGCCTTGATTTCTTCTGGTTTAATAGAACCGATCGTTCGATCATGCTCTAATAAACTTTGTTTCAAATATAATAAACCATGTGCTTCACTGCAATATTTGGATTTTGAATCAGCTCTGACTGGTTCCCAGCACCATTCAACCCGACATTTCCGTTTCCATTTAGTTGTCCCAAGACCTTTCCACAGGCAAAACTTGCAATAGAAGCCAGCAATAAGTTTTGAATAAGCTTCATCCAATTTAATACACTTGAAATGAAACCACTCTTCACAACCATCACAAAGAACCATTAATTGTCCTCCGTGATCGGGCTTGCGACATATACAGAACACCTCCTCACTGTTCAAGTTGAACTTGGGTGCATTTTGTAATTTCTTATATTGCTTGAGTAACTCCTCGGAAAGTTCTTGTTCATCCATATAGTCACCTTCATTGGATTTAAACTTCTTCATCTCCTTGCCCAAACCAGGCGACTTTGATTTCCGTTTCTTGATCAAGTCTGCGTCCTGGTACTCAGGACTCGAGCCCTTTGAGTACGGTAGATGCAGCATCAGCTCGTTGCCAAACTCTCTCGTTGGTGGTGCCATCGTTGATGAGCTTTCAATGGGTCGTTTCTCTATTCTGCTTTTTTTTTTTTTTTTTTTTTTTTTTTTTTTTTTTTTTTTTTTTGTTTTCTTTTTTCTTTTTTTTGGAGATCCTGTATTTTAAAACGCAGTACAATATTTATGCTTGCAAATTTGTCCACAATTACAATACGAATATACAGTAAGACACTGCTGAATTCAGTAATTTGATTCGAAATCTTATTAATTATATATTACAGTAGCTATGGTAAGGCTTGATCTTTCATTTCAACATCTTCGGGCTCTTTTTTATCCAAATTTCCACCCTTGGGTTCTTCTTCTTCATCATCTTCCTCCTCTTCCTCTTCCTCTTCTTCGTCTTCCACAACAATGGTCTTAGGCTTCCAGATTTCCAATAACAGGTCATCACCCACGGTGGTGTATAAGTTTTTAACCTTGGGATGGATGTCAAAGTCATTGATTCTGTTGGTATGACCCCCATGGATAAATCTTAAGCAAGGATCTTCCACTTGTTTGGTTTTTCTTCTGGAAGAAGTTTCTGAGGACAGGCCGTCGTTGGTAGGATAGGTGAATGGCTCATCCAATTGATTCAAGTCCCACGTGATAATACGATTGTCAAGCCCCCAGGATACCAAGGTGCTAGGATCATGGTAACTATCCCATTTAATACCAATCACGGTATCATTATGACCGAAAAACTTACGAACCGGTTCATTAGTATTTCTCAAGTCGTATAACGAGACAATGTTGTCTCTACCACCAGTGGCAACAAGAGTGGGGATATCGGGGTGGAACAGAATGGCATTTTGATGGTGCGAGTATTCAATATTAATGGCTGGTTCATCCTCCAATCGAGATCTAATATCCTGTAATTGGGCCGTGTAATCGTTGGCAACCGAGGCAAATATCGAAGGAGCCTGAGAGTTATGGGCCACATCATTAATCACCCCGGTATGGGATTTGAATAATCGGATGGGAGTAGATGGTTTAGCCACTTCCCATAACGCAATCTGGCTATCATTAGCACCCGATAAGAACTGAGAATCATCCACCCACTCCAACGCGTACCCTTCTTTCTTGTGATAGTGGAATTCGGTCGGGTTACTGGTTTCAGAAGTTATATCGTATAGGTGGATGTCACCTTTATTATCAAACGTAATCACCTTATTTGCAGCTGGGGATAATTTCAACTTGTTGATTTCCCCACCGTGTTTCCACGACTGTAGCACATTGAAACTGCCAGAAGGAGTTTCCGCGTGGGAAAGTGGGATAGGTATACTGTCACTATTAGGATTGAATTTGGTAAAATCAGGAGCCAACGTACTGGGTAAATCCAAGGATGCTAACCTTAATGAATCAGTCAGTGACGTTGAGGCCCCACTAGCACTGGTCCCGTACAACACTTTAACCGTAATGTAATTCTTATTATCGGAAACAGTATACTCGGGTAACCATTGTATCGATAATGAAGGGGATTCAAGGGCATGTGAATGAATGGTGTCGTAAAGCAAGGGAACCGTTTTCTTCCATATTTTGAATTCTTCATTGGTAACTTTCTCTTTGAGCTGGTGTTCGTGAACTAGTTCGCGTTCAGCAAACTTCAAGTTGTCGCTGGCTTCCACAGTCATTGTTGATAATCCCAAGAGTGTCTCTGGTGTCTTCTTCCTTTACTGTCTTTCAACCTTTCCAGTCTGTTCCCTGCCGGTTTTTTTTTCCTTCCTTTTATTATTTTTGTTTTTGGTGTAAAAAAAAAAAGAGTGTGAAAGACAGTCCCTGATTTACGCACGCCTTACCAACAAGGCTATGAGACTTAGAGGACACTACGGATGCAAACAGGACACATAAGTTCTATTAGTATACACATACTCTATTTAAGAGAAGGGGAGGTTGGGCTGCGTCAAGCAGGCCAGTGGAAAAATGCAGAAGCAGAGAAGTAGAAGTAGAAGTAGAAGGTAGTCGTGGAGGAGGTGGAAGCAGCATTTAATTTAGACTAGATGACTCCACCGCCGAGATCGTCGACTTCGTCAGCATCGGGGGACTCGTCAAAGTACAGGCTGAACGTATAGACGGTGCCGTAGATGAGCGACCCCCCGATGATGGTTAAGATCATGGCAGTTCTGGTCAAAATGAGTGAATGGTGTAGTAATATGGGCAAGTAGAATCCAGATATCAATAAGAAAGCCAGGAAGAATTGACCAATTTCTTTCACCACATTACCTTGGGATGATGATGCCGGGTCGAAATTGAAGTCGTAGTCCAGCAGATCGGAAATGGCCTTGGTTATAGCGGCTGGCAAATGAGCAATTGCAAATATGATACCGTTGATGATGGGGAACCAATTACCGTAGATTCCTGCCAATACCACCAAGAGAAACCCCATTGATAACACTATGGAGAGCCCGATGATCTTGTTGAGCGGATTGCCCTTGAACGAGGTGGTGGAATTCATGATGAGTATACTAACGTCAGTCAATGATTTAATGGCAATTGTCACTATATCTTCGTCTTGGGCTGGTCTTTTTGACCGAAAAACCCTTTGCCTTGTCTTTTTCTTTCTTTTTTTTTTTTGCTTTTGATTTTGATTTGGACGAAAACACCCGTGCACCAGCAAATAAAAATAATGACGGCTGAATTTTTAAATTTGGAAATGAATACTGGTGAATGGGACAAGTCAAGTTGAGTAACAGCCAAACTACAATGTCATCCAATGAATACAGTGAGCTTGTGGCCCCATTGCCGGTGAAAACGCCCAAAGCGAGCAAAGTGACGCTTCCTCCTGGGTTTGAAAGCTCCAGTAACAGCATACGAAGCACCAAGAAGAATGCCAGTGCAACCCCAGTAAAGAAACCAGACCAGGCAGCATTAGACGAGTTGAAAGTAAAGAAAGCATGGGAGGTGGCATTGGGTCCGGCCAAGTCAATTCCTATGAACTTGGTCATGAGTTACATGACTGGTAACTCATTACAAATCATCCCTATCATGATGACACTCATGTTATTATGGAACCCTTTGAAAGCCATATTCACCGAAACGAATGCCGTGTTCAAACAATTCAAAACCAGTGGTAATTCAAGTGATATCTTACTTACCAAGACTGTGTTTGTATTATGTCAATTGGCCTCTATGGGTGTTGGGGTGTGGAAATTGAATAAGATGGGATTGATTCCCAATAGCGAGGCCGATTGGTTGGCCTGGAAAGAAATTGTTCAAGTTAAGGAATCGGTATCGATAATTTAATATGCATTAATTAATATACACTATGTACAGATATTATTGTAGAGCTGCTTTATCCTTAGTTTCCTCTTCATCCTTAGATTCCTCTTTATCCTTATCTTTAACATCACTATCTTCAACATCACCATCTTTATCTTTCTTGTTATTCTTTACTCTTGACAACTCGGTGGGATCAGAACCCAAGTGTTTTTCAAAAATTTGTTGCAAATTATACTTCTCATACTTATCGTAGTTTGAAACAACACTCATACCAATGTTGGTCTTGTAACACTCCACAATAATCAATTTATCATAATTCTTCAAATCAACCGAGTGTCCATGATCTCTACCCACGCATTCAGCCACAGTCCGGATTATTGCCGATCTCTCCAATGTGTTGAAGTTTCTCTTAGAAACCTGAATGGCAAATTTCACCGGCTTTTGATCTTCTTTCTGATGGAAGTGGGGAGCAAGCACCTTAGCGGCCAATTTTTTAAGTTCATCAATCGAAGCAGATACTGAAAAGGTGACTGGTGAGAGTTTCAGCGTATATCTTGTGGTCTTTACCTTTGACTCGGAACATTCTTGACAAACCCGTTCCACCAACTCCTCTGGTTTAACCGGTTTTCTTGTCTTGATGAAAACTATACATTCACATCCTAATTCAATTGGTTTCAAAAATTCCTTCTTGGTATCTTTGACCTCCTTCATGTCACTTAACTCTTTCTTGATCTGGTCTTCAATCGAAAGCTCCTTCTCCTCGCTTTCTTCATCTGAGCCATCTGCGCCTCGATACTCATCAAGATCAAAGTATTGTTCAATCTTCTCCGAGAATAAGTTCATCAACTCTTTACGGCATTGTTGTTCTTTGCCTCGGGCACAAGTTGCATAAACACCACTCGTATTAGGATCGAGGAATCCGTTCACTTTGAATCGCTTACTCTTACCGCCGTCGCGATTATTTCTTCTCTTCTGACCCATTTTTTAGATGATGTTCAAGGCAAGTATCCTTCTTTCATCTCCACATCGCTTCAATTTTTTTTTTTTTTCAGAGAGAAAAAAGTTTGAGGGACACAAAAAAAAAAAAAAAAAAAAAATCATAATAAGAAAACAGACATGATTATAAAAGTTGAATCTTTCAAGATGAATTAAACCAATGGCCCTCTGATTTGCCCAGCGTCAAGTATAAGCCGTCAATGATAGAACTCCCAACCCATTTGTGGTCTCTTATTTTTCGCCATCTTGAGCCGGAAGATGTGTACAATTTTACTTTGACCCTGAAGCAGCTCCATCATCAATTATCGTGTAATGAAATCTGGCGGGATATAGTAATTAAAAATTGGATAGATCTACTATGTGATTACGAAATTCTGGAAGCTCTAGACTTGAAGAATGTACACGATTCTCGTATTTCGTTTTATAAGAAGTTTCTTGAATATAGGCGGTGTGAATTGCAATTAAACCATTTCCTTAAATTATATGATCCCCATCATAAAACACATAACCTTGATCGTGCCATTAGCACATTTGCAGAACCACAGAACATCTCGGTGATCTATAATGTCCTTGTTGACAAAAGGGAGGAATATTTGAGAACTATAGATTATAAAGAATATCCCAAAATTGCCCTTCTAGAATCATTATTGATTTACCAAAATCGATGTTTATTCTTTAATTATTATATGTCACTAAGCGAGTCTACTGAAATTTCCACTAAACCAAGTGATTTGGAGCAATTTCATTTCAATATCAGCTTACTCGATAAATCATTTCACCATCTTGTTAAGTATCGTCGCCAACACTTTAACTGGGTCGAACAAGCCTTCAAAAAAATCTTGAATAGTATTCGTGTTAATAATCGGAATGGGATACGTATTCATGAACTTGCTAATAGCTCGTCTATACTTTCATTCAGGAGCGATGAAGTCTATTTTGAATTTATTCGTGAGTTGATAATTGTTATTCGCCGTAACCTACCCACACCCCATCCAATATTGGAGTATACGTCTTCTGACGATCATATAGAAGATCATAGCTCAATCCGATATTACAGTGGAGTTGCCAGGGGATCAACCGAGATCAACTTTTTGGCTGTGGCAAATTTAGTTGACCGTTTTTTCAGCAATATTCGTGTCCAAATATTGCCTCATTATAAAAATCCGAAAAGCCTACCCATCATGGTGTACAGCAGTCTACTTCAAATTGGCTTTTCCCATTATTTTTACCTTGGTAGCAGGAATGGCAATAGCGATTCTGTCTTATATGCAAAGGGTGACGAATTACACTCTGTCAGCAACCACTTCAATGGTGCTAACGGGCTCTCAAATCCATTGAATATCCGCAAAGCATTTCTGTGGTTTATTCTGTCCACTCAGCAGGATAGTATGATCGAAACCATGACTTCACCGCAAGAATTTTTCAAAAATCAATTGGCAAGTAGAGTTGATTCTTCTTTTTCGTTTATTTCTGAAGCATATCAATTACAATCTATACAACAGATATTAATTCATAAACGCCCGCAGGACTTAGTACTTCCAGACGACCATTTCACCGTGGCCCTTTTTCTCAAAAGCTTCGTCAACACACTTAAGAGCATGGATCTTTCGTGGACCCAAAAAGCAGCTCAAGGCTTCGCCGAACTATCGCTCCTTACCGACTATATCGATTTTTCAGGAGACAAAATGCTGCGGTTCTTACTTTCTTCTCCTACTTTAGAACCCTCAAACACTCTTCCTTCAGGCACGTTAGTGAAGCACAAGAAATTTGCTTTTTATGGAGTTATTCTTGGTCAAGCACTCAAAGATGGTTTCTACAACGTTCTTACATTAGATCCCGTTGTAAGCTGTTTTAGTGGAGCATCAATCGAACCAGTGACGTTGGATGAAGAGGGTTTACAAATACATCGTATCTTCTTCAGCATGATGGACGTGCCCACTTTTGTAAGCCTTTCCTACCGCTCTCCAATGGAGCCGGTCCAAATATAGACCGTTTAGAAAACACTAAACCATTTATAGAACCCTTAATGTCCAGTAATGAAACACTATTTATAGGCTGCCTTTCTTTTTTTTTGCAGTAAAGGATAGTAAAACCCGTACCACTGTAGTATAAAAAAAATAATAGCAAAAAAAAAAATTGCGATCACAAATTATGCTTCACAATTAAAGAAGCAAATTTTTGCTACATCTTTTGCCATTCATTTATCAATTGAGCTATAATCTTACCATATCTTAGTCTAATATACTTAAATCATGTTAGGAAGACCGCTTTTGAGATCTCAGAGGACTATTGTTCCTCGGAAACGAATTACTCTGCTCCAAGTTTTTCCCAGGAGATATCAACATTCAGTAATTGGGATCGACTTGGGTACTACGAATTCTGCAGTGGCGGTGGTGGAAGGTAAAGATGCTAGGATACTCGAAAACGAAGAAGGTGGACGTACTACGCCTTCCATTGTCGCTTTTCCTAAAAGCCAAACCTCCGGAGTGGTGAATGAGAAGGAGATTTTGGTCGGCTTGCCAGCTAAAAGGCAAGCGGTTGTCAATCCTCACAATACATTCTTCGCCACGAAAAGATTGATCGGGAGAAAGTTTACTGATGAAGAGGTTCAGAAAGATCTAGATAACACCCCGTATCAGATAGTACCTCATGAGAATGGTGATGCGTGGGTCAGTACACAATCGGGCCATTCGCTATCGCCATCGCAGATTAGTGCTCATATCTTGTCCAAGATGAAGAGCATCGCCGAATCTCATTTGAGTACGGATAAGAAGAAAGTTGAGCATGCTGTGGTCACCGTGCCAGCATATTTCAATGACCTGCAAAGACAGGCTACGAAGAGTGCTGGTCAGCTTGCTGGGCTAAATGTATTGAGAGTCATTAACGAGCCTACTGCTGCTGCTTTGGCTTATGGTATCGATAAGAAACAAAAGGACGGGATAGTAGCCGTATTCGACTTTGGTGGGGGTACTTTTGATATCTCGATTTTGGACATTGAAGAAGGAGTTTTCGAAGTGCGTGCCACCAATGGGAATACTCATTTAGGTGGGGAAGATTTTGATATCTTATTGCTAAACTACATACTTGACGATTTCAAACAGAAAACGGGTCTTGATATACTGAGGGACCGTTTGGCAGTTCAAAGAGTGAGGGAGGCCGCCGAGAGATGCAAGATTGAATTATCTCATGTGAAGGAAACAGAAATTAACATTCCATTCATTTCGGCTGACAAGCATATTAACTTGACTATCACAGAAGATCAACTCGATGAAATGTCGTTACACCTCCTCAATAAGACAATTGATCCAGTCAAGAGATGTATTCGTGATGCTGATTTAAAGATCAAGGATATCGACGAAGTTATCTTGGTTGGTGGTATGACAAGAATGCCCAAACTCAGAAAGATCGTCGAATCACTTTTTGGTAGAAAACCTAGCACTGCCGTGAATCCGGATGAAGCAGTTGCATTGGGAGCTGCTATCCAGGGGGCTGTATTGTCGGGTCAAATCAAAAATGTGGTGTTACTTGATGTTACGCCATTATCACTTGGTATCGAAACTTACGGTGGTATTTTCAGTCCCTTGATTCCTAGAAATTCGGCCGTCCCCGTTAAGAAAGAAGCAGTTTTTTCCACCGCTGTCGATGGTCAAACCGGGGTTGAAATTAAGGTGTATCAGGGTGAAAGAACGTTAGTTAAGGATAATAAATTAATTGGCAATTTCAAATTATCAAATATTCCGATTAGTCCTAAAGGTACTCCTCAGATCTCAGTATCGTTCGAGATCGATGCAGATGGTATCATCAATGTATCTGCCACCGATAAGACTCCTTATCCAGAAGATTCTCCTCATTATGGTAAACCAAATAGTGTCTCCATTCAAGTATCTGGTGAAACTGGTTTGTCGGAAGATGAGATTAAAAAGTTGATTGAAGATAGTACCAAAAACTCCAAGACCGATGCTGAAATCAAGAAGCACGTCGAAAACGCTACTAGAGCTGATATAATATGTTCTGATACTGAGAATGCCTTGATACAATTTGGTGAATTTATGGAACCAGAGGAGAAAGAGATTATCAATAAAAAAGTTGCTGACTTGAGAGTTAAAATCAATGATGTGAGAGAAGGTCGAGAATTTCATGATCCACAAACCATTACCAATGAAGTCAATGACATTCAACAGGTTTGCCTTGAAGCAATCAAGAAAGTTGCCATCAAACAACAACAAGCTGAGGCCGCCAAAAAGAATGGTGACCAAAAATAGCTTAATTTACTTATTTTGTACATATTAGTAGGGTTACGGTGTAGAAGTTTTTAATGGAAAATGATTATTATCTTTTTTAAATTTTTTTATTAGAGATAAGATATGAACTGACACCATTTCTCTAGTTGTACACATACAATCTATATACATTACGACCATATAGTGAAATTATTCGTCAGTTTCCATTCTATCTTCAGCAGGGACATCATTATTACCATCACCACTTTCTGGTTGTGCGTCATTAGCATTATTATTGTCGTTATCCCCTTCATCATCGTCGTCGTCATCTCTATTTCTAGCATTGGAAACGGAGTCTAGTTTATCTAACCACTGTTGAACATCCTCGTCGTCATATATAGTGAACTTTGTATCTTTACCAACAATACTAACGGAGGTATTTTTAAATGTCAATTCGACATCTTGAGGTAATGTATCCCTCAACGCATTCAATCCATGAACTATCAATTGTTCTGCTGATTCGGTTTCGTGGATTTTATCTAAATTTCTCTCCAAATATGTTCTTGCCGCTTGTGATCTGGCACCAATGGCGGCACCAAAATATTCTAAAACTGACCCTGATGGTTGAAATTCATACAAATGAGCACCTGATTCATCATACCCAGCCACCAAGAGACCAACACCATAAGGTCTGGATCCATATGATTGTGTGTTTTCTTGTGCCTTATCAGCAATGGATAATACTGCCTTGGAAGTCAGCAATGGTCTATTGAAAATCATCTTGGAATTCATGGCTTGTTTTCTTAAATAGTTGGATAAAACTCGAGCATCTGGGGCTAACCCAGCCAATGCAATTCCCATATGATCATCTACCTTGATAAGTTTCTTTTGATATGATCCCAATTCTTCTGCATTTCTCTTCAACGCAACTAAAACCACGTCTTTCTTCGATACAAGCCCCACGGCTGCACTTCCTTGCTTAATGGCCTCTAACGCATATTCCACTTGGAATAATCTCCCTGTAGGCGAGTATGTCACGGAATCGTTATCGTAATTATTTCTGAACATCTTAAAGCTGATCTATATTATGCCTGTAGGGTGGTGTAATTAAATATCAATTGATGAAAATAGTAAGACTTGGTTTCAGTATCTAAACCCAGAACGCCACCAAATTTGAGCTTTTGGTTTTTTTTTTTTGAACTTTTTGAGTTGTTTCTAAATCCTGTATACAAAATCACGAACAAAAAAAAAAGACAAAAAAAAAAAAGAATAAGCTGAAAAAACTAGTATAAATCGTCATCTTTGAATTGAATTATTGTTGCAAGTGAAAGACAAGATATACACGTCCAAGCATGCTTCCCTCCAGAATCATGGCACGCGGTGCCAGTTTACGTATGTGGACTGGACGCAGGCTGATGTCGACTGCTCAAGCAGGCGACCACAACGTCAAACCTACGATAGGCCAATTTAAGAACCCTTTGTATCATACATTTTTATTAGCATCCTCAGCATATATAATTCTCCACGGCATATGGTTCGGTTTGGAGTATGAGGAAGAGAAACGAAAGCTCGAAGCGCAGTCTGAAGCACTTGAGAAGAGAATACATGACTTAGTGGATGAGAAAAGAGCCGAATTGGAGTCCAAGAACAAGAGCTGGTTTAAATTTTGGCGATAAAATATTACGACGGAAAAGGAGTTAGTAAAGTTACATTAGTTTCTAAATAAAGAAGTAAAGGGGAGAGCAGTAGAAGAGAAAAATAAAATAAAATCATAACATCATTCTTGTCAAGATCAGGAGTCGGCATTCTTCTTGAACTTACTACTGAACTTGGCGAACTTGGACGCAGCTGCACCTGATAGGACAGACTGGGTGTTCAGGTCCACAGTATTGGTGGACGTGTTGAAACTATCTTCGTGTCCGGAAATATTCATCATGGACTCTTCCTCTTCGGTGGGTTGCATCTTGGCAATTAATTTCAACCCATCTTCAAGCTTAACTCGATCAAATTTTCTCATTCTAAATGTGGGGTTCTTGATGAAATCTTCATAGTTGTCGAGTAATAATAAATCAATGCATTGTCTCAACTCGGTGAATGTAGACTGTAAAGCAACATTACCTCCGGCCGATTGGCTTGTGTCATCATGGGTTGAGTATAAGTTACTCATGGACTCTTCAAGATGCTTGATGTCAAGGTTAAAATTTTCAATGGCAATTCGATTACATAAATGGACCTCTTTTAACGCCGTTAAGAAATGTTCAGCCACAAAATCATAACTTCTGAATAGACCCAACGTTCTAAATGACAGGGGCAAGTTGGAGAAAATAGAAGTGAACAAATTTTCTAAGAAAAGAGAAAAATCTTTGATGGAGTAATTGGGTTCAGAATTACGAACCTCGGGTAACCAATCATCGTATTCAACCATATCCAAAAGCTCTCTAATTTTTTGATCAACCATATTGAAAATAGCATCTTCAGAGAATTTTCTGACTTTTGTAAATAATTCAATTGCTTTCAACGTAAACGTACCATTAGCATCAATATTATGTATACCAATACCATTATATGCTCGTAAACGGCGATTTATCAATTTCCCAATCTCGTATAAACTAAATAAGTAATATTCTAAGTTGGTATAACTTTGAGCAATAACTTCTTTATTATTGGAGTTTCTTTTAATAAATTTTTTAATGTCATTACTAATACCTACCCCAGGAATATCTCCAAGTACCTTTTCAAAAATATCATTGACGATAATATTATTCAATTCACTTAAATCGTTGTTATAATGCTGACTAATAAAGTCCAATATATCCTCCAATAACGACCTTATACCAAGACAGTAGTGTACGTAATCTTCACTAAAGGGGAAACTGATTGGTACCGATTTAACATTTTGGGGAGCAAATGATGCATCAGGCTTATACCAGCAAATTCTCATTACATTATCGTAGTCTTGTTTATCATTGACTACTAACGGCATATAATGATCAGATTGGATGGATTCGTTGAATTCAAGACGGAATTGTTGAATTAATTCGGGTCCGAAATAATCCCTGAAAATGATCACGAGAATTTCGTAAAGTTCAGTCGTTCTATAATTATGGTTTTCCATAATTTGTAAGAAATTCCCAATTAGATCTTTGTACTCAGTAAGTTCATCAAGATTGAACTTGTTGGTATATAAGTGATTTTCTAAAACCGGTTTCAATTTAATCACATAAGAATCCCACAAGTCATTGGAAGCATTATTATTTCTAATTTGAAACTTGGTAGCAAGGTTGATTTGTTTATCGGCCACGAAAAATGCAGAAATTTTCTTTAAATAATCGGCCAAACTGTCTGTGGATGAAAATTTCGCAATCGCTTCGTTGTATTTGGGCAGATGATGATCATTATTCACTGATGATGTAATGGGGTAAATCACACGATTATATCTTTTCAACCATTCCTTATGATAAAGTTTACTTAATAAATTAAGCTCATTCAATGTTTGGTAAACTAATATAGCGTCGTATAGGTCCGATAAGTCGATGCCCATTTCTTCATCTTGAGTTAAATCGTAATTGAATATAGGATCTCTCATAGCTAGTTCAATTGGAGAGTTTAATCGATGAGCCAAAAACGTGGTATTATCCTTGTTTTTTCTGATTTTATCCCAATTATCTTGTAAATCTTGTAGATTGACGAAAAGCACCGGCCCCAAATCACGTATTTTTTTCTCCAGCAATATGGAAAGCCATCTACACAAACTTTCAAATGATTCGTCCTTGATCATTTTGGTTAAGTGCGGAATGGAATCATAAATTTTAATGGCGAAGCTGAAGTTACCCACTTTCGGTAAATGGATATTGGTTAATTCGTCAATGAGTTTTAATGAACTGAAATACTTATGTTGTTTGATCAACTCGTGAATTTTATTGGTTATTTCCAACACTTGAATACATAAACTGAGCACCACATTGGTTTCATTGATCTTACTCGTAAGTTCCTTTGATTTTATCAAGTTCTTTTTTCTGGATATAAGCTCATAAACTGATTTATTAAGGATGGAATTAACTTGCAGTAAATTCTTATTTAAATCGGTGGATTCGAAATTAACACGATCAATTGAATCAATACACGAATTGATATCCTGAGTAGAACTCAACGACAAATCGTTAAGTTCCTCGTCTTTGTCCTTGACGATATCATTCAATTTGTGGATCAAGTCGGCCAATCCGTTGACTTTCAATGCTCCTTTTACTATCGGGGCCAAACTTTCAAGATAATCTTCTGAATTAAGTGTGGTTTGGAATATATCTTCATCTCGGAGCAACAAGTTCTCTAAATGTATTGTATCAATAGACGCACCATTTGCCTGTGTCTTTTTAGCGGGCGCTGTTCCATTCACATTAACGCTGGCAACAGCGGTGCCGTTTCCGTTAGCTAAAGATGGTGCCATATCATATGCTACTTCCTCAATGGACTATAACGTAGGCTCGAAAGACGAGGAAAAATTTGCTTTGCTTTACTATTTCAAGTCACTTTTGAATCCAATTGGAAACTAACTGTATTCTGATAGCTGCTGTGTTTGATTGAATGAGACAGTCTCTTTGTTGGTTTGTTTGAAATGCTTGTCGATTTGATTTGAATTAAGAGAAAAATAAAAACAGAATCAAAAAAACTAAAAAAAAAAAATTGAGGTACCAAAAAAAAGAGGCTGCGTGTGTAAAATTTATGGAGGATGCAATGAAAGACACTGCAACAAGTTTACGTCAGTGGCCATTACTTAAGAATGCTACCGAACAATGTGTTGATATTGGGTTCCCCATCGACCGGCAAGATCCGGCTTTGTCAACACATCACAAAAGACGTTAAAACAGACACGCTACAGAGCGACACGCATAGCGGGGTGCTTTACAATCATGATCTCCATACCAAATACTACAAGATCAATTTGAATTTGCTAGTGGAGGAGTTTCCTGACTCACGAGATGGTCAACTTGACGAGAAGGTTAGACTACAGCGATTGGTGGAGTGGTACGACGAGTTCAAGACCGACGAGTTTCGAGAATTAAGAGAAGTACTCGATGGGTTCATATTTACATTTAATATGGGTCTTGATTCGGTTGACTATCTACAAGAATGTCTCGAGGTGGTGGAAAAGATACGCGACCAGTTCGTGGAAGACTCGGGAGACGATTGGCCCGGATTCATAGTTATAGCAGGAGTAGATAACGAGAACAAAGCAAGTGCTGAAGAGCGAGAAGGTTTTGAGGATGCGGTGATTCTGTTTGGATTTGAGTTTATTGATATGACGGAAAGTGGGGAGAATGAATTCAGGGAAAAAGTGGGCTCGGATAGGTTGATTGAGGTGTTTGAGACGCATGATTGGAGTCATATGGATACCGATGACTCGCGTGGATATGAACTGAATAAATATGGCAAGCTTGAAGGGATGACTAAAGGATTGTTGGAATTCAGCGAGGATGATGAGGAGGAGGAAGCCAGTGGACATGGCCATAAGGAAGGTCTGACGGCACCTCCTACGATGGAGCTCGACCAATTATTGCTGAAGC
Source organism: Hyphopichia wangnamkhiaoensis (assembly GCA_030578475.1). NCBI lineage: Eukaryota > Fungi > Ascomycota > Pichiomycetes > Serinales > Debaryomycetaceae > Hyphopichia > Hyphopichia wangnamkhiaoensis. The sequence goes on from JAJMSM010000077.1 coordinate 67,050, forward strand.
TTCAATTGGCCCGAGAACACGTTAAGGATATGGACGAGAGTCGGAAAAAAGACTACGTCGATGAGGTTATTAAAGATGTGATCAATTATATATAGTAACACGACCAGTAATGAATATGTTTATGACTAAATTAGTGTATATACGAGAATAAATAAATAGACTACTATAATTTGCTAGCAACCGGGTCGAGGGAATACTGGATCGAGAATCCGGGGTCAAAATAGCATTCCTGGCAGTCTTCCTCAGCGACTCCATTCTCGTGAATGAACACGGCAAAATCAATATGAGCCGTAGTTTCATCAATCACCACCATGGGGGCATGCCAGATGCCAGCACCATATGTGACCGACTGATTTCCTTTACACACAAACGCCTTGACTTCGGTGGGAAGAGGATAATTGGTGGGGCTCGTTGACTCGTCGGTCTTGGCCACAATCACCACGTAAGATTTCTTGTGTGAATCCTGACCCATCGGCACAAACGTTTGGGTAGAATAAGGGTGACGTTCGAGAACTTTAGCTCGATAAACCTTGCTCGACCCCGAAGCACCCGTGGTGATGAGATGAGTGGGTGCTGAGCAGCGGAAGATATTCCAGTTGGCCGTTGCTGGTCTCCCACTCGAACAATCATCGTAATTGTTGATTATTGGAGCTACTTTATGTATTTTCACTGCTGTCCCATAGTTAGCGGCCGACGATTGTACGTTCTTGATCTGATGGTCCGCACTGATTACACCACCGTAAGGAGCAAATGACTCGGGTGTAAGCGGCTGGGCAACTATGGTGGGGATTCTGGACGTCTCAAAGGTTTTCAACGGAGCCATGGTATATTCTGGGGGGTTGCAAAGCGTTAGAAATGACTTTGGTCTTGCCAGTTCTTAGATTTTTCACTTTTTTTTAAAAAATCTTTTTTTTTTTCTGCCAGAAAAAGTGGCTGCTATCGGAGATCTGCGACCTCCACAGAACCGTTATCTACACTGATGAATTGGCTCTTGAAGACTCCAATTCCAGTTTCAGAAGCCTGGAGACTAATGGGAAGTGGTATACGGCTGATAAGAGAAGAAATTCTCGAACAAATGAGCCCTTGATGCTACCAAGGTGTTTAGCTGGTTATCGCAGGTGATTGCCGTAAGACTTTTATCATTGATTACTGTTCTACGGGAAGAGCCAATATTGGAAACGCCTCAGGGAGTAATACACATATACACATCTAATTGTCCTGAATATGGCCTGAGGATATTTAATTGTCCTGGATATGGCCTAAGGGCCCATAGTCTGAACAAAAAAAGCTCGCTTGTTCTAACCACCACGACTTGAGTTCATTGTGAAAAGCCAACTGTAGCCCTGTTACTGGAACAAAGAGAAAGAGTCGGGTTTTTGGAGATAATAGACCAGATTGCTTATTCGGGATCACGAGATCCCGAGATCAACCCTGGCCGAAAAGGGTAAGGGCCATGGGATGGCACAAAGAGAAGGTCTCCATCTCAAACCATCGGTTCGTGGATGTTGCTTGAATGGGCCATATAAAACCGATCCCACCAGTGGACAATGCAGTTAGCTCTCGCTTGACGAGCTCTCTCCACTATTGTGGTTGTTCAAACTGAAAGTTTAATCTTAAACTATTAGCCTGGATTCTTGCATCCCATTACTTACTTGAATAAGCACGCAAGGTATAGCTGCACGTAAAGACTCTCCGTAACAAAGTCAGTCCAGCATCGTTACCCTACTGTGGCGTCGGAAGAACTGCTACTGTGTCCGTGCTCCTGTTGGTCCTTTGAATTGTCTACTTCC
>JAJMSM010000078.1:0-20279 GCA_030578475.1 Hyphopichia wangnamkhiaoensis
TCTCTTTTTTTTCTCTCTCTCTCTCCTATTAAAAAAAAAAATATAAGAATAAAATAAAGAGAGAAAGAATATTAGGCGCCGAAGTTGGGAAAGAGGAAAGGGGTGTAAACTAAGGTGCTAATTGATAAGACCGTACACCGACACGTGATAGCCAAAAGAGGTATTGTTAAGGGTAGGATGATCTAGGTATATGATCCCTTATATGACAAATGGTGGTAAACACTGGGGTAAAGAGTTAGTTCGATGATTTAGTTGGTTGTATTTAATTGTTTTTGTTTTTCTTTCTTTGTTTTTGTTAAAAAGTATTTTTGTTAGTAAACAAAGGCATTTGGAAAACTTATGAGCTTTGTTGTTGGGGCGTGGCGTGTACAAAAACAGACATAGTGGACTTTTTTTTTCATTCGCGCGTTGTGTGCAGGTGGTACTATAAATAACTGGTGCACGGGTTGTTGCGTTATATTTATATTATATAGTTGTACATGGATTATATAGTTGTATATGGATTATATAGTTGTTATATGGGGACTACAGGGGTGGTCAGACGGCATCCTCGACGCTGCGTTCGTAGTTGATGGGGATGATGAACAGGTTTTGGGTGACGTCGAAGCCTCGAGCGTCCACCGTTTCAGAAGTCACTATGTCAACTTGTAAGTCTTCTTCTTCCATTCTTTTCTTAATTAATGCATCTTCATCAATGATATCGAATTCGTCTTCTTTTTCTTCGTACTCGATGTTTTCTTCAATTTCTACGAAATCGGGCGCCAACGCACTCCATTTTTGCGGGAATTGGATCAGCCAAAGGTAAACACTACCACTATCTAGCCCGGTGGATCCAATCATGCATCGCGAGTAGTTCCATTTAACGTCAATCAATTCTTCTGGACTTCCTTCCAAAATCTTGATGAGGGATCCTAGTGAAGTTTCCCACATATACAAATCTTGCAGAGATTGGCCAAATGTAGACGCCACCAAAAACTCGGCATTATGGTTGAATGAGACCGTGTTCCACTGTAATCGATTGACCACATCCTGATACTTATGTTCAACTTCAAATTCATATTGACTTGGATCCTCATTGATTAAATCAGGAAGATGGATTTGTCGTATGATTCGATCAGATGAATTGACCGCTAATTTCCTCCCATTCATGGAAATCACAAGGGTTTTAATGTTAGAATTGGCCACTTTGAATGAATGTACCATCTTTAAATCGCTAGTTCGTATTATATTAATCCAGCCTTTATTGGTCCCAGTAAATATATATTTCCCGTCATGCGGGGTGAATGTCAGTACCAAAGTAACATGTTTCCCTTCTTCTCGCCTGGTGCTGCGTTCTTCTTCCTCGTCTTCTTCCTCATCAGCTTCATGTTCTTGCATCGGGACCGGAGTAGTATCCAATTTGGCAATTCGAATTTTTGTAGCATCAGTGGTATCCACATAAACGGGTGAATCCTCAAATAATGATGCCACAAATATAAATGGATTGCTCGGGTGAAGCATCGACAGCCATATGGGTCCTTCAAATTTGATCTTTCGTATTATTGGCCCATTATCATCTCCATTATCCTGATTGATTTTACTCAAATCCCATAATAACGAAGTCCAATCCTGGGATGATGATAAAATATATCGACCACAACTCGACCACGAAATAGAACTGATCGGTCGTATATGTCCTCCTTTTTGTAAAATGGCAATTATACTCCCATTACTGGTGAGATCATAAATAATTATCGCCCCATCACTTAATCCAGATGCCAAATAGTCCCCCTTCTGATTGAATTGAATAACCACAGAATGTCCATATTGCAACGTGTGTGTTAATGCATCCGGATACTCTTTGGCCACCGAGAATGGATCCTGTAGTGATAAATTCATCGTAGCCTCTTATATCTGACTAGATAACGATGTTTTGAAATAAATGTTTATGCTCCAAAAAGCAAATGCGAGGCCGAATTGAAAAAAAAAAAAAAAAAAAAAGAAAAAAAAATATAGTAGAAAAGACAGAGAAAAAATATAAGCAGGCATAAAAATAGAACATACGAGTATAATTAGGCGCGTATCGCTACTTCCTGTGTCCGTTGGATTTACTACCACTCTCTTCAAAATTACGATCATTTTTGCATTTACAGCCACTTGTTCTATTCTCTGAGCTGATCTGTTCAATTCTTCGTCATACCCTTTTTTTGGCTGGTTCAATTATCTCATATTCATCTGCGTTGAGGTTTGGCATCGAGAAATTCAGGTTGTCGTGTTTGTTAGTGTGTTAGTTTGAGCACATACTTTTCCTACTTCCTTTGTCCAGTTCCCCAACACCCATCAACCTAATTCTGGCTTAGTGGTTTTGGTGTGTAAGTTTGTTTACAGCTTGAATCGATGCTAGTGTCTCGGTATTCCTCTCATTAACTAGTTTCTCGGTTTAGTCAACCCCGTCGTTCCTTTACTTTTCCTTATTTCTTTCCTTTTCACTCATTCCTCCTTTTCACTTACTTCTCCGTCTCACTTAGGTTGGGTACACATCCTGTGTTAGCTTAACTCGATTCAACTCTTTGCATTCCTTTTTTCTTGTATTTTTTTCATTAGTTTTTATCTTGTTTTTTTTTTTTTGCATAATGACCCTGCATCGTTCAATCTTGTTGATATTCACGCTTTTCTTCTTCCATGCGTGTGCCTGTCTTGCAGGTACCTTTCATTTCTACGTCGAAGCCGGTGACAAAAAATGCTTCCATAAAGAAATAGTACAAGGTACTCTTCTTATTGGCCGATATAAAGTTGAAATTAACGATCCCGATACCAATGGTTATATAACTCCTCGCGATAAAATCGATACCGGAGTGCTCATTGACGTGGAGGAAATCTTCGACTCAAATCACCGGGTGGTTCATCAACGTGGGTCGGCTAATGGTCAATTTACATTCAGTGCGTTAGGTTCAGGTGAACATCGTATTTGTATTACTCCCAAAAGTTTTTACAAAAAAAAATGGTTGGATGGAGGTGGCTCCAATCCTCTCGCTTTACAAGACTCAAAGTTTAAACGTGCTCGCATCACAGTGGACTTCATCATTGGTGACGGTAATATTATAGATTCAAAACATACTCAAACTGTGAAAACTTTGGCCCAACAAGTTAATCAACTTAATGATAAATTAATCGATATCAGACGAGAACAGAAATTCATACGTGAAAAAGAGGCTCAATTCAGAGACTTATCGGAACGAACTTGTGAGCATGTGGTTCGTTGGCTGGTTATTCAAGTAGGTGCCTTGGTGTTTGTCTGCGTTTACCAAATATTTAAGCTACTGCGTTTTTTCTTAAAAGAAAAGATTGCTTGATACCCTTGTGTATCTAGCTATTCCCTAGCATTCTGAGTGAAATAGAGAAGGTCGTGAGATCATCTTTTTTACTCTAACTCTTTCTGTGTACTTCTATATGGTTAGAATAAAACGTAATCTGTAATATAAGGATTTTTAGTCTGCAAAAATTTGAACGTAAAAAGCCCTGGCTCTGTATTTGTGCACTAAACATCTCAAAAAGAAAACACCTAAAAAAAAAAAAAAAAAAAAATTAAGAGAGAACTCTCCATGCAGGCAAGAATTATCACCTCTATAACGATAACCGATAAACCTCTACTACACTTATTCAGCAAGAACCACTAGTTTATCAATCGACATCTGCATCACAACCGTACCTCAAAGCTTCTAGAGATGTCAGCTTCAAGTGACTTTCGAACTAGTCCGAGTGGTATTGATAATAATCAGCATCTACTCTCGCCGTCAATTAGTATCGAGTCATCCACATTAGCTTCCAATTCAAATCAGTCACCAACTCCAACTGCCACTCCATCGTCATCCTCATTCAATAACACCCCCACCAAGAAGATACGATTTGATGATCGCTCCCAGACTAGAATCAGTCTCTCCATAAGAAGTCATACCAATCTTGCCAATCTTACCAATGGTAATAATAATGGCAATACTAATATTGGAAATTCACAATTACTACAGGATGATCCTACTCGAAATTCGTTTCTTAATTGGACCGAGACTACTAAGGTAAGCAAGGTAATTAACTCTCCTCAATTCATCCGACAATATGGTTCCGTTATTTCATTAGAATGCTCGTCAGTTTACGTCGCTGTCGGTACTGATAAAGGATCGATTGTGGGGTATAATTATCGTCAAGAAATTGAATTCATTTTATCACCCAATAGTAATCAAGATCGTGAAACTAATGAATCTTCAGAAATTAATACTCCCGATGGTTCTGACGAATTGTCGAAAATAAATGGCTCCATTTCCTCCATGACTTTCTCTTCCGATTCAAGCTTCTTCGCTGCTGGTTATTCTCATGGTCAAATTATAATATGGGATTTATCCCTGGCATCGACATCGCCTGCGAACGCTTCCCTTTCATCATTGGAGAACCATCCAATAAAACCTTATTTCATCATATACCCCATAACGTTACAAAACCGTCTTATAAACCAATCTCAAGGTCATATAATCAATGTACCTGTCAATAGTATCAACTTCATTGGTGATCTGCATACCAAAGTGGTTTCATCAGATATATCAGGATTGGTTTTTTTCCATAATGGCTTCAAAAAATTCATGAAGAAATATTTCACCACTACTAAACTATTAGGACGTAACGATGCCAATATTCATGATTCGGATGGCAAATACCTAATTCACGATTGTCAGGTTCTTCCACTAGGATCATCACATCAGATTACAGATTATATGGGATTAATGGCCGTCATAACAGGAAATATTTTGGCCATAGTATCCATTTTATCTTTGAATAATCCTCATAATATTAGACCAATCACTCACTTCAAGATTGCAAAATCTAAACATGCATCTCGCCGACTGAATACTAGTACAACTGCATGTTTATGCTGGTATCCATGTATGGAGAAACCTTTGAAAAGCCCGTCATTGAAAAGAGAAAACACTATAGAAAATTCCAAATTGGCTTATTCCTGGAATAATGTCTTAACTATCTTGGAAGTAAACAACCAAAAATTACCCCTGAATTTAATCTCGATCATCGATAACTTAAAGGATAAGGATAAAGCCATTCCTCACCTCCCTATTGATAAAACCTGTAGATGGTCATGCCCTTCCTCGTCAGATACAATAGTTTCGATCAAATGGTTTTCATCAGACAAATTAATTATTGCCATCAAGGACAAATCGGGGAAAATAAAGTTAGTTTCCCTTTATTATTCATCATCAAACGATGGGGCAACCCTCACTCCAGTTGCTAATCATAATATTGATGATCTAAACATCTTTCCCTCTGAACTTTCCTATGTGGGAACTAACGAACAAGAAAGAACTAGTAATGGGAATAATGCCCTTTCTACTACAAGCTCTGTAACTTATAAAAATATAATTAAGTCATTCAAGGATCGTGTGATGGTGGTTTCAGATGATCGCAAAAATAATACAAAGATATACATTGGAAGATGCCTAACGTGGGCTGATCGGTTGGTGAGTTATTTGTCGGCGGGAGACTATTCCACTGCTTTAACCGCTGCAAATGAGTACTATAATTCAACCGATACTGCGAGATTGGTGTTGGATGGTCTTCCTGATGATCAAGAGGATAGATGTAAAGTCGTCAAACCTTACTTATTACAAATTATGACTGAATCAGTTACTCATTTGTTAACTGAAGGTGGCCCTACACACAAAGAACATTATCTCAATATTTATGTTGGTATGATCTCATATTTATCCAAAGATACCCATGACGACCTCTCGTATATTTTGGAATTGATGTTTGACATACTTGATGATGATGATATGTTCTTCGGTGTTTTGGAACCTTATATATTAACTGGTGGGATCTCTACTCTCCCGCCAACAATATTGAAGAATTTAGTGAAGCATTATACCAGGGTTGATAAGGGACACATTCTCACGGAAATCATTTGTATTTTGGATACCAAGACCCTTGATATTGACCTCACATTGAGTCTTTGTAATGAATATCATTTACGTGATTGTTCTATTTACATTTGGAATTATGTACTTAAAGACTACACTAAACCACTCATGGACTTTCTTAATGAACTATCAGAAGTTGATGATGAGGTAACTGCCGATGATAATGTTATGAATGTTTTCACATATACCTCATATATTTTAACGGGTAGACAATATCCTACTGATCGATTCATTGATTTTGATCAAGAAGAAGTGGCACGCAATTCTGTTTGCGAGATAATATTCGCCATTTCACAAATATATGACCATTCACGACAAAAACCTCATCATGATTCAGTATTTCCATACCTTTACCTTTTATTAAGAACCAATTCATTCGAAACCTTATCAACTTTAAATGAATTTTTTGAGAATCCTTCTTTGAATGATAATCCTGATAATAGAATCAATCGACAATATGTTATTGAAGCATTACTTGACATCTTTGAGTCTAATAATGATGAATTCAATCAATATGATCATACCCAATTATCGATTTTTTTAGCCCGTAATTACCCCAAGTACCCTCAGTTTATTCGATTATCCGAATCCATATTAATAAAGGTGGTTAATACTTTATGTTCCAATAAAAACGAAGATATTGCTTATGATTGCGAATTGGCCTTACAAAGTTTACTACCATTATACGAACCGGAGGACGATGCATTATTATTAGAAAAATTGAAAGGAGCCAAATTTTATGATGTATTAATCAATATTTATAAATCCGATAACAAATACGATAAAGTGATTAATATATGGTTAGAGAGACAACGACAAAATTTAGGACAGGAATTTCAAATTGACTCATTGACGAGTATTTTGGAAAGTGCGTTTAATTCAAAGAATAATATCAGCGATCGACTCAATTTTATCAATGTGATAAAGCAACATTTTGCAGAATTCATTAGTATTGATTTACCAGGATTTTTCGAAGTCATTGATTTGCATGACCCACTCCTTCACCATGAAATTTTGAACCTCCACGAAGAAGAGAAGAAAACTGAATACTTGAACTTATTCTTTACAACAAGGAGACGCAAATTGGATGAAAAGGATATCCCCCTTGTAGTTGAGTACGTTGATTTGTTGAGTAAAGATGGAAAAAATGGCGATACTATCGATCATTTGATAAGCAAACATGTGTCTACCGTTGCTAAAAGTACACTGCTGTTCAACCAAATCAAGAAAATGCTCAAGCAGTATGGATTTATGAGCAGTTTATGTGCCTTATACTTGTATGAAGGGGATTTTTACCAGGCTTTAACAGAATTACTTGCTGCCATGAGTCAATTAATTCAGATTTCTCCAAAAGCCGATGATGTGCAAGATTTAACTAACAAATTTAACGGCTATTTTGAATGTGCCTTGAATGTTTGTGAACAACCTGAAACGTACAAGATACAAAATAGTAGAGATATTACCCTTAATGAAAAAATGTGGTTAGAATTGATAGAGAGTTTGGTTTTAATGGCCAATAATACCGACCAAATGAATAATGGTAAGCTTGTTGAATTTATTAACCAATGCATTCATATAAGCTTTCGCCGTGTTATTGATACCAAATTGAATTCTGATATAAGTGGTAAAGAACAGTCATTTTTGGTTATATTTAATCAATTTTTAGAGCATTCATCGGAGAATGCCAAGGTGGCCACTCTATCCAATGTGAGGACAATTTTACAGGATGTTTTCATTTCATATTCTTATGAGAGTGAGATTCTTGCCATTTCATTACGTATGATAAACGAAGGGATTTATCAAAGCATGAAGGAAATCAAGCTTGATAAATTACAAGGATGGGATATCAAGACCAAGTCTTGTACATCATGTGGTAAATTGATGTGGGGATCACAGGATATTAATGAAGAGCATATTAAAGCCTGGGAAGCTAAAGAAAGTGAGGCCCTAATTATAAGCCAATACCCCAAGCATGGCTTATTTGCAGCCTCGTTTAATAAAGTGGCTTACAATAATTGCGAATTAACTTTTTTCAAGTGTTCTCACGGGTACCACAGTCAGTGTCTTCATAATCTTGGAAGTCGTTCAAATCATATGACATGTGTCATATGTTCACAAACATAGACATATGGTTGATCACGAGATTTATAGCTAATTTCGATATTTCATTTTTTTTTTTTTTTTATTTAATTATTAATTTTGCAATGTAGGTCTGCGCATAATATATTGAAACGGAGTGGCCCAAAAATAAGGGTATGTTATAGCCTGCACTACCGCTCAACAACTTCCACAACTTCCGTCTAGCCAGAGCCCACGCAGAGCAGCAACCCACCCGTTTAGGACACTGCGACTACTAATCTACTGTAATTTCACCCTTAAGAGGCGATGATGGAAGTATACTGCACTTAGCAAAAGAGCCCCCAGATCATAACGTATACTCTAAAAAAAAGGAAATAGCAAGCTAAGCCAAGGATAAAGCCCGTGCACCGTAGCTCAATTCGAGACCCCCAAATTTTTCACTCATTGCAAAAACGAATTTAGAGTGCACCATGTCCACGCGCGCGCAAACAAACAAACAAAATTAAATCAAAAAAGCCAAAATCAAATCAAAATCAAAATAAAGACAGCTAAAAATGCAACACAAAAAACCATCTCTTTTCCAAAAAGGGAAGTAGCGTAAACAAACATTCGCAGTTTTGGCTAACAAAAAAAAAAAAAAGGAAAAAAAAAAAAAAAAAAAAAAAAAAGAAGCCTATTATTAGAACTGAGCCGAAACGACTGGGCTCATTATGTCTTATTTTATTCTTTACCTGACTAACGGGTTCCTACTTCGATCCAGATGATTTCAGTTCACCCGATTGGGTTACATGGAGAATGCTGTATGGTAACTAGGAGTAAGGATGGACTCTGCTTGTCCCCCTTTTCAGGGTGATCTTTCATACCCCTTTGAATGTTGGCTCAGTAAAATAGACTAACGAGCAAAGATATTTTTATCTTTACTTACAATAGAATGTTTGTTTTTATTTTCTAAGCCATTGTCTTGACACCCTGAAGACCAATTTCAACTATAAGGAAAGCACTATTCTTCTGAGTCTGTTGTTTCTCTCTTGTGTAAACCTTTTGTCTTGTTCTGTTGTTGACATCTCTTGGTTACCTCCCCCGTTCTTAGAAAGCCACCTAAACATTCACGTTATTTACTTAAAAGAAGTTTTATGGCTCGAGGCTTACGGCGTCGATAATTCTGTATTGCATTTTGACGTCTAGAGCATTCACTATTAAATATAATTTCACTTAATTATTATAATTAACTAAAAAGACAAAAACAGAAAAAGAAACAAAAAAGAAAAAGAGAGCAAACAGTTAGTTGATATTGTGATTGTTAAAAATAACCTAACTTCAAAAGGAAACAAAAATAACATAAGAGCAAAAAAAAAAAAGAAAAAAAAAAAAGAAAAAAGTTAAAAAAGGAAAAAAGATCACATTCATCACTATTTGGTTTTAAAAATCTGTTTCCAGCTTTTACTTCATTTCTTTCTCTATCCCTCTATTTATCAGACCGACTTCATTTTCATTTTCATCTTTCCTATTTTTTGTTGTTTTATCTCGAATTCTGCAGAAGGTATAGGGTTCCTTTGATTTCTTTGACTTTTTTTTTTTTTTTAACCCTTGATCTTCTCGATTGCCTTTAAACCATCACCATGCTGAAAAGGGCCAGCAACTACTCATTTCCTGATCTCAGTGATGATGATGACGACTTGTTCGGGGATAACGATAGAAGACTCGATTCAATCGATCAAGTCCGTGCCTATGAAACCGAATCTGCTGCCGGACATGGCCCCGTGAACCATGTTGAACGTCCTAGAAGTAGCAGTGGGATGAGCATGTATAATCCTCAAATAAACTATGCTCCCCAAGTGTACAATAATAATGATCCATTTCATAACCCGGCTGCCCCTTATGATTTAAGCCAATACCCAGCTCCTCCTTCAGCTCAATCAAGATACAGTTTACAAGCGCAACCATACAAAGGTAACAATTACCATCAACCAACCTCAAGTTATAGTACCGTTGTCGATGATGATGATAATGCATTCTATGAAAAATTAAACGGCTCTTTTGGTAGCTTGGAATCCAACTCCAGTAGTGGTGGTGGCCGTAAACACAATCACAGTCGTAAAGCTAGTCACAACAATGCTAAAAATGTGAAGACATTTAATAATGCTAAAACCGTGGCTTTCCAAGATATTGCTCCTGAATACCCAGCCAATATTTACAGTCCCGGTAAAAATCATAATGAATTTGTTAATGGATCTTCCGTAAATGTTGCCGAGTATGAGTTAGATAGAATGGATCCTTTTGATTTGGAAAATCCAAATAGACCTTTGAGGCCTTATTCCAATTTAATCACATTCAGTGGTGACGATTACATGATTAATCCTCTTGAAGATGCCGATGACGATGAAGATTTTGATCCATTTGGTGATGATGACTCCTTATTCTCAGAAACAGGTGAAGAAATCATGAGAAGAGGTACCACTATTAAAAGATCAGGTACTTTAGCACGTAAAAATACCCTTCTGAGTTCCAAAACTAAAGCCACTGCTACCACATCATCATCTGATTATGTGTTACGTAATGATGATGAAGATGATGATGATCATTTTAAACCTAAGTTGAACTATACCAAAACCATTAAAAAGGCTAGACTTGTTAACGGTAATTATGTCATAGATGCCCCAGTTCCTAAAGCCTTATTAGATACTTATGGTAAAAAAATTAGTGATGGTGGTAGAGAAATGTCATTTATGAGATATACTGCAGCCACTTGTGGTCCTTCAAATTTCCAAGCTTTCAAATATAACGTTAGACAGGCGTTATATTCCCCTCCTCGTCAAACTGAGATCATGGTTTGTATTACCATGTATAATGAAGATGAACTTTTACTTGGTCGTACTTTAAAAGGTGTTTTCAACAATATCAAAAACTTGACCAATAGATCTGATCCTGCTTGGGGTGAAGATTCTTGGAAGAAAATCACCGTTTGTATTATTAATGATGGTCGTGCTGAACTTAATAAACGTTCTGAAAAATTGATGGCGGCTTTGGGTGTTTACCAAGATGGATATGCCAAATCCAAAATTAATGATAAGGAAGTCAAGGCTCATATTTATGAATATACTTCCACAGTGGGGATTGATGTTGTCAATGATAAAGTTCATTTATGTACTAATTCAAATCCTGTTCAATTCATATTTTGTTTGAAAGAGAAAAATGCAAGAAAAATCAATTCTCATAGATGGTGTTTCCAATCTTTCTGTCCCATTCTTAAGCCTAAAGTAGTCATGTTATTAGATTGTGGTACTCAACCATCAAAAGATGCATTCTATTACTTGTGGAAGGCTTTCCATGATCCAAATGTCGCAGGTGCGTGTGGTGAAATGAAAGTCGCTTTAGGGCCAGGTAAAAAGTTATTGGGTAATCCTTTAGTGGCTGCTCAAAATTTCGAATATAAGATTTCTAATGTTTTGGATAAGCCGATGGAATCTGCTTTTGGTTTTATTTCTGTGTTGCCGGGTGCGTTCTCGGCTTATAGATACGAAGCATTACTTAACGTTGATGGTGAAGGGCCATTGGAAAAGTATTTCAAAGGTGAATTTTTGCACAACGACACTCAAGTTGGTAATGACGAGGATGATGAACGTGCATTAAAGGAAAGGAACTTCCGCCAAGCTGGTATCTTTACTTCAAATATGTATTTGGCAGAAGATAGAATTCTATGTTTCGAATTGGTTGCTAAACCAGGTCACAATTATGTGTTGAGATATGTAAATGAAGCTAAGGCAGAAACTGATGTTCCTGAAAAAATTGATGAATTTGTGCTTCAGAGAAGAAGATGGTTGAACGGTTCCCTTTTTGCTGCCGCTTATGCAGTATTCCATTGGTCTAAAATTTGGAAATCCAATCATTCATTAATGAGAAAAATATTCTTACAAATTGAATTTTATTATCAGCTTATAACCTTATTAGTGTCTTGGTTTTCTATTGCTAGTTTCTTCTTGGTGTTCAAAATTTTGACAGGTAATTTGGGTGCTAGTAACTTACATTTCTCAATTGGGAAATATTTGTCGGTGATTTTCCTTTGGTGTTACGTTGGGTGTGTTGTCTGTACTTTTGTTCTTGCATTTGGTAATACACCAAGGGGTACCAAGAAATTCTATTTGGTTATTGCTGTTTTCTTTGCTGTATTGATGTTGTATATGATGTTTGCTGCCGTATTTTTAGCCATTAATACTGTGAAGGATGTTTTAAAAGATCATAAAAATGATTTTTCAGTGGGATTAGTTTTCACCGATCGAAAATTTAGAGATTTGGTCGTTTCATTGGCATCAACTTACGTCTTATATTTCGTTGGGGCCCTTATGTATGGTGAACCTGGTTTCATGGTTACATCATTTGCTCAGTACCTTGCTTTATCGCCCTCCTATATTAACGTGTTGAATATTTACTCATTCTGTAATATTCATGATGTTTCTTGGGGTACCAAAGGGGAACCAAAAGTAAAAGATTTGGGTTCTGCCAAGTCTACTGGGAATAGTAAAGATGAATTAGTTATGATTGCACCAGGTGTCCAAGAAGAATTAAATGAGTCTTATTTGGATACTTTGGAGACTTTAAGAACGTTGCCTCAAATTGTGGTACCTATGAATCAAAAGAAAAATAGGGATGATGCTTATTACGCATTGGTAAGAACCTTGACTGTGTTGGTTTGGATGCTTACCAATGCCATTTTAATTGCTGTTGTCTTAGAAGCTGGTGGTGTTAGCACTTTTAGTGGACATACTTCAGCTGATGCACTTGAAGGTAATTCTGAGATTTTCTTATCGATTATTTTATGGATTGTGGCAGCTTTGGCATGTTTCCGGTTCCTCGGAAGTAGTTTGTTCTTGGTTTTCAAGATGTTTAGACCTTTGAAATGGAAATGGAGAAATAAGAGATTGGTTTCAAAAGCATCAAAGCGTGTTGAAACCCCGGACAATTGAAGAAGGACCTTATAATCAAAAATTTATTTAGCATTACAATTATTCTTAGTAAGAAATTTATTTCATCAATTCAACTTTCAATACCTCATCTACCTAATTTTATGCATTAATCAAGTTAATATCATACGAAAATTTGTAGAATTTTTAATTTTTTTTTTTCATGCATCTTTACAGATTTTTTCTAATTTTTTCCCATTTTTTGCAATTTTTAAACTTTTCAACTTGCGAAAAATGAAAATGGTTTGCTCCAGGACAGAATTTTTGTAAAATGTTTGAAAAATGATTTTTTGTATCAATAATTGGTAACAATTGATATGATCCAACATCAAGGCTCGGATTCTAACGCCTCATTACAATGACTCAGGGATCATAGAAACCTTGATATGAGATTGATACGTGTGCTTAAATGTTTCACTATAAGAGAGGTAAAAATATGCTTATGTAACTACCACCGCCCGACTATGGATGGTGACTCAATGTATAGTTCAAGTTTACGACTATTGATATAACATTATGACAATGGAATAAGGAATGTCAACTTGGTTACACGAACTTACAGGCGGCACCACGATCGTAAGGTGATAGCCAAAGTGAATAAAATAACGCAGTCAAAACAATCAAGTTTCTAACTTGACAGCTAGTCCTTTCAAAATTGCAAAATGATTCAAGGTATTACCAGTGGTAAGAAGAATCTCCCATTTAGATAGTACTTGAAATTTTCCAATTTTCTATTTTTTCTGTTTTTTTCTCTTTTTGGATCTTTCTTTCCTTTTTTCTGCGGTTTGTCAATCAAGCGGCAAGTTCAAACAATTTTCCGGCGAAAATTTAAAAACTTAGCGCATTGGAAGCTATTATTACTGGGAATTTTCTGTGTTTTGAACTAAGTACGGTGAGCCGTCGAAGTCCTTCATAAGTACATATTTGGACGAGCAAGCACTTTTTGATAAGTCTGATTACTCCTTCAATATATTCTTTTAGAAAACACTTAGGGGGGACGCAAATAACCCTGTAACCCAGGTTGTAATTATTCATCCAGTGAATAAGAGAATGCTTGAAATTGTACCAAATGATAGTGTTGGTATTCAATATTAGTGCGGGTTTATTGTACGCATGAAGATATGCACGATGCCGCGGTGCAGCTATGGTATGCAAGTAGATTCCATTTTAGGACACAACAGACCGTCGGCGACAGTAGGAAAGAACGGAATCCTGAATAGTACAGGTGTCCTCGAGAAGAAACTAAGCAAGACAACCTAACTTAATATCACAAATAGACTCGACGTTCAAATGGGAATAACGGTAGCATTACTGTTTGAGATACATTTTAACAGTGAGGGATTTTTTTCAAGTTAGCGTATCCACACCAAATTGCCTTTCAACACCTTTCAGTATGAAAGTTTTGCGTCTTGTTCTTATTCTTGTACTTTTATTTTATTATTATTTCTTTTTGTAGTTCAAACATCTCCGGCGAACCAATAAAAGTCGGCCATCGGTTTATGGGCATAACGTATCTACCTCAGTTGTAAATCAATATGCCGTTGCAAAAACTGCGTAGTTTGTCGGAATAACTGGGACCAGAGAGTTATTTAGATACCAGGCTTTCAATCTTCGCCGAATAGAAGGCATTTATTGCTATGGTCAAAGTCTTGACCATAATAATTAAATCCCTCATTACGGAATGGTTACAATCTCGATTCTGATCTTACAAGACAAGGAAAAAGAAACTTGAAACTCGAGTATTCTAGCACTCTGAGCGGAGTACCTTTTCATAAGGCTGAAAATAGATTTGAACTAGAAGAAGCAAAACCATATACAAAGGAAAAAAAAAGAAAAAAAAGCTGAAGAAAAACGAAGACTTTTAGACAAAATTTAGGCTTAAAAAAAAGATCTGTACCTTTTTTTAGATGAATTTCCCGGAGATTTTCATTTCTTGACCTTTTTTTTTGTTGCATCTTCATCGCTATTGAACTTGTACACCGCCTACTCATGGTTGACTACAATAAAGGGAACACATCATCATAACGTCATATCAAGTTACTGCGTAGGTAATCGAATGGAATGGTTATATACCCTGTCAACAGCAAGTGGATAAACTTTGTTAAAAATAGTTATGTATGGTTGCGGAGAGCTAGTGGAGATGCACGTCATACGCGTAATCCCCACTTTTCTGCTCCACATCAGCACCATTGGGAAGTGACAAGACTTTGGTTAGACTGTCAATCGTTGAACTAATCGACTATTATGTCGAAGTATCGGGACCAAGAAAAAGGGAACAACGAAAGACAAAACCAAACGAGAAAAAAAAAAACAGAACAAAAGATAAGTGAAAGGAGTAAGTATACTTTTACAGGGCTGTAGAATTTATTGTAAGAGATGAAAGAAGTGTTAGGGAAAAGGGTAGCGTGAGGTTTTTCTTATTTTTGTTTTCCTTTTTTCTTTTTTTTTTTTTTAACGAGTTAGCATGCATCAACAACAACGTCCAAGAAAATGTTCATTGCATCCCGGGTTCCAAGAATATTGTATTCGATAATGTAGGACAAATAATAGAAAGATGAAGAAAAGGAGGAGGGGGAGGGGGAGGAATTCTAAGATTGTTGAGTATAAAACAAATTGCAAATTAGGCCACAATAGATAAAAGAGAAGATACAAGAAAAAAAAAAAAACAGCTTGTAATAACAAAAGATCTCATCGTTGGCTGCAATCGAGCCAAAATTTTTTATTGTAAAATGAGGTTAAGTAACAAATGGTAGAATAATAAATGAAATTTCCACAGTTAATTTCTTCCCACCAATTTGTTTCGTAATTATTCTTCATATTGAGTTGAAAAGGAATTTGGAGATGAGCAGCGTGCGGGACGCTAAAGTGGGGTAGCTTAGTCCATCTTTGAAAAAGAAACAAAAGTGAAAAATAGAGCAAAAAAAAAGAAAGGTGAAAAATGAACGATGAAATGTAGTACCAGTTTGGGGGACACAGCTCTTCCAGACTCCGGTAAGAAATACTCTACATAATTTAGATTAATTAGCGGCTCTCATAAGTTAAGCTAAGCAAAAAACGAACCAAAAAAAAATAATGAAAAACAGAAAGATTTGCGCATAGATAGACGAAATTAGAGAGTCAGAGGGAAAAATGAGGGAATTTCCATTCAGATGCATAATAAGTTGATAAGACATTAAAGTGATACCCAAAAAACTTTTCCTTTTGGTGAATTTGAGTTTTTAAAACAGCAAAAAAATGAATAAGAAAGAGAAGAAAAGTCAAACAATAATCAAGGCACCCATTGATTTGGATGGCTTGACAATTCATTTATTTGACAGGCATGAAACAGAAAAACGAAAGACAAAAAAGAAAGAAATGAGGGAAAGCAGTAAGAAAAAACCTTCGAAAAACTGAATTGAAAACTCAACGCTACTTTGTCAATACAGATGTACGGCCCTGTTTGTTTTAGCCATGCATCTCTAATGACTCGTAGTGCGAGCATTGGGGTTGAATTTTCACCACCACAAAAGAGCTAGATTAGTAAAATATCCAGGTACAAAATAAAACGAAGAAATTACCCATCGACCGATTCACCTGGTGAAGTACAAAGTAGAAGTCGTTTTACAGAATTACAAGAGGAACGGGAAGTGTGTAGTAAGATAGGTATGATAGTTGCAATAACCGTACCGTGTTTGCAAAAAAAAAAAAAAAAAAAAAAAGCTAATGAAGCGAAAATTGTGGATAGAATTTGCAATAACGAAAGGCAATACGGATATGAATAAGCGCGGACCGATGGCTGGAAAGGACCCAGGAATCTTGGATCGGAACGAGCTCAGGCAGCCGCCGATAGTAAGATTATCGAGTACAGTCGGCCTATTTTGCGGCTGGGGTGGTGCTCGGAAAACGGATATACAGTATAACAAGAAAAAAAAAGAAAAGCGAATAGTTACCGTTAGATGGATAAACCTTAATAATAACCTGGGAATAAAAGCACAAGAAAAAGAGCGAGCCAAAAGGAACAAAAAAAAAAAATAAAAAGAAAAGTAGAAAAAGAAACAACGAAACGAAACGAGTTAAAATAATAAAGAGATAGAAAAAGGTACAAATTTAACTCCGGATTATTATCCGACCAACCATAGCGGTAGATGGATTAGTGCCTGGTCCGATTACAAACTAGCGGGCCAATGTACGCAGGTATACCGATGGTGACACCCACGACAACCACCACCACCACCACCACGATAGGCAAGACACGATGACGATTACACCACCCCCACCCTTGGCAATGCACCATGGCTGTCATCGCCTAACACGTAGTCTAAACAGAAGAGCCATACACGAAAGGTCAAGAAGTCGAGTTGACTGGCCAATCGCTGACTGATGGTACGTAATACACCCCATTAAAGACCCAGAGACAGCGAGAAACAGAGAGAGAGAGACAGAAAGCGACAGAAAATAAGAGGGTGAGGGTTAAAAGAAATTATAGTTTTTGATGGGTGAAAGTGATGCATATGTATGCGGGTAATAATAACAATTGTTAAGTATCCATATGCATTCAGTGGTTTTTTTTGTCAATCTGAGTCTCTCTTGGAGTTTCTTTGGCGCACGTCTGAGTTGGGCAGAGTCCAGATAGCAGAGGTGACTGAGCGGTGAGAAAGAGAGAGAGTGGTGAGAAAGAGAAAGAGCGGCGAGAAAAGAGAGAGAGTGAGCGGTGGGATTGAGAGGAGCCCGAAATTCGTTTTGTTGTTGAGCCACACACTACCCGATGCAATTTGAATAACTGGCAGCGCAGAGACTACAAACTTATAAGTGCGGGATTTATAGAATGGGTTACATAAAAGAAAGAAAAAATAAAGAACGTATTGGAAGCAGATGAGGATGTACCCAGAAACCTACATTACGTAATGGTCGTTGATTGGATGGACTATGTGATCCCCCATCCATCATAAAATTGTCGACAAAATAGGCCCAATATTGTTTTCTATTTTTTTGGAAGGTGGTCTACTATAACGAATTATAAAAGGATAGCGATACAATATATGGTTTGCAGGGACAAGATTTTTTTTTTTTTTTTTGAAATCAATCAAAACTAGGTCTTGTCCTTGTCATAATTACAAGATCAGAGTTGTTTTTGTTTTGTATATGTTATTGTAAGAAAGTGGAGAGAAGAGGGGAGGTTGTATCAGTAATGATTAAAATTGCAAACAAATAAATCAATGAGCAATCAATAACAATCAGCATTACTGAAGACGAAAGGGAATGAATAACAAACAACATTCAGAAATGTTTAAAACAAAATAAACCAAATAAATAAATAAATAAACAATTAATTCAAAATACTACATATCTACTCGACACAAAGTTTTCAACTAGGTAAGAGGCTAACTTGGTCCATTGTAAATTTTCAAACAGAAGATTTAATGCTCGCTTAGAAGGTATAATAAAGAGTTATGTTTGCTAAATGTATTGACAACTGACTGTCTTCTTTACCCATTGCAATGCATTCTTTTGTTTACACTTTTTTTTTTTTTTTTTTTTTTTTTTTTTTTTTTTTTTTTTTTTTTTTTTTTTTTTTTTTTTTTTTTTTTTTTTCTTTTTTGTTTACAATTTGTTTTTGCTTTTGGTGCTACGAAATTGAGTTTATCGAGGGATCAATACAAGACCTAGACGAGAGGGTAATGACAAGGTTAAATGGTCAGACGAGCAATGAATAAATTGTTTTATTTTTATTCTATTTCCGACGTACCCATCAGCAATGCCACCAACAGAAGAAGGCTGGGAAGTATACCAATTAAGCCGATCATTAGTTAGTGAAATTGAAAAGATAAGCACCATTGGGTAGGGCAACTGTATAATTATCTGGGTAAAATTATATGAGATGAGGAAGTGCAATGGGCTAAAAAAACAACCACCAACAAAAACAAACAACTAGGGAATACAAAAATAAGCCATGAAAAAACAACCAAAAGTAGAAAAAATACTGGCTTCAACTAGGGTAAGATACGATTATCGGCTAGATCGGTGAAAAAAAAAACCCATTTTTGGTTAACAAACGAAACAAAAATAGAGAGCGCCCATTCAGCTTCTACAAAAAGTATACAAAGTGCGAACAGGTACTATATCCACTGATCAACTAATTAGACTGAGAAACAGGTACACTAGAAATTTCTTTTCTACTAATACCCAGGCAATTTCAGATCTTTCAACCGGACATAATTTAGTAATATCCAGGTCCAACGATGTAGTATGATTATCTTGTCATTAAACCAGCAGAAAATAAATGGTGCTGGACAAGAGTTGGGAAAATTCAGGTTGAGATGAAGCGACAGAAAATAATTATTTGAGAGCATAACTAAAAAAAAACAAAAAATTACACCAACCAAAAAAGAAATTACTCTGGAAGGGGAATAGCCAGAAACAATAACCTCCCAGATTGTAGAGGACTGGGTGAAAAAAAAAAAAAAAAGAAACAAGAAAAGAAATAAGACAAAATTGGGATGTGTCCTAGGCTAATTAACCTGCAAATAAGTCGCTGGCATATCACACCAGATAAGCAGCTGATTCGCTGGCCACCAGTTTTAGCACCGTTCACTAAGAAATTTCGCTCCACACTTGTGATGGAAGGAAAGTAAGAGAGAGACAGAGACAGCGACAGAAAATGCAGTCCTGGTAGCAGAGGTACCACTTGCCGTATTGGGGGTTCTGGCTGCTTATAGTGGTCTCCCCAGAGATTAGTGCCGACTATTGTGCCAAATAACAAACCATCTATCCACATACTACATATTTCATTGAGCGGACGCTATTACACTGCACCCAGATGCACGACACCAGCGCCAGGTGCATCACGTGCGATTGTTCTCCCAGTCTAGCTCGGTGGACGTCTATTTGCCTGTAAATCTCCCTGCTCACGCATTTGGTGATGAAGCTTTCTATCCAGGCCACCCGAATCGAAGACCACTTTCATAACCGGAGCACAAACGTAGCAACATATAGTAAACCTCCATTAGATGATAATGAAAACAAGAATCATAATAAAATATTACTGAGTATACTAGAGATATGTGCTAATATTACCTGCTTGGGATCCATTGTACACAAAACATACAGGCTACCTGCATGGGGATAGTGGCCACAATAGCCCGGGCGTGCATGTGGACTGCAGACATGCGGCCACCATGCACTCCCGCACACTCTCCTACATAACACTATTTACCCTTTGGCCAAACAAAGATATAGAAACCAGAATACAATCCATCTGTCCATCCTCATGCATACTGTTTGTTTCTTTTTTCATACTTAGTTATTT
>JAJMSM010000078.1:20379-67235 GCA_030578475.1 Hyphopichia wangnamkhiaoensis
AAAAAAAAAAAAAAAAAAAAAAAAAAAAAAAAAAAAAAAAAAAAATCAGTGTAACCGGCGGCTCCCATGAATTTCCAACTAATTTTTGAGTTGGACAATTCCTATTCCCATAATTAACGCTTTATATCTCAGCCGTATATAAATAAGTTAGCAATTCCTGGATAAATCCAATCGTCTTGTTTTAATCTCTTTTCTTTTTTCCTTTTCTTCTTCTTTTTTTTTTTTGCTTGTACTGTTTTTTCCTTTCACTCATTAGTCAATTCAAGTTTTACTAATTTTTGTCAGAAATGAGTGCAACTGAACCAACTGTCGAAAAGGTCGACAAAAACGTCTCCGATGACGAAGACGAAGACATTGACCAATTAATTTTGGATTTACAATCTAATCAAGGTCTTGATGAAGAAGGATCAGATGAAGAAGAAGGCCCACAAACCTCCTTCAAAGCTGTTCCTGAAGAATTATTGAAAACCGACCCAACCGTTGGTTTATCTTCTGATGATGTTACCAAAAGAAGAAAGAAGTATGGTTTGAATCAAATGGCTGAAGATAAAGAAAACATGGTTTTAAAATTCGTCATGTTCTTTGTTGGTCCAATTCAATTCGTTATGGAAGCCGCTGCTATCTTGGCCGCCGGTTTAGAAGATTGGGTTGATTTTGGTGTCATTTGTGGTTTATTGATGTTGAATGCTTTCGTTGGTTTCATTCAAGAATACCAAGCTGGTTCTATTGTTGATGAATTAAAGAAAACCTTGGCTAACACTGCTTTTGTTATTCGTGATGGTTCTTTAACTGAAATTGCAGCTAATGAATTGGTTCCTGGTGATATTTTACAATTGGAAGATGGTACTGTTATTCCATCTGATGGTAGAATTGTTTCTGAAGATTGTTTATTACAAGTTGATCAATCCGCCATTACTGGTGAATCTTTGGCTGTTGACAAGAGACACGGTGACTCTTGTTACTCTTCCTCCACTGTTAAGACTGGTGAAGCCTTTATGATTGTTACCGCTACTGGTGATAACACTTTTACTGGTCGTGCTGCCGCTTTGGTTAACAAAGCTGGTGCCGGTACCGGTCATTTCACCGAAGTTTTGAACTCCATTGGTACTATCTTGTTAGTTTTGGTTATTGTTACCTTATTGGTTGTTTGGGTTGCTTGTTTCTACCGTACCGTTAGAATTGTTCCAATCTTACGTTACACCTTGGCTATCACCATTGTTGGTGTTCCAGTTGGTTTGCCAGCTGTTGTTACTACCACTATGGCTGTTGGTGCTGCTTACTTGGCTAAGAAACAAGCTATTGTTCAAAAATTGTCCGCCATTGAATCCTTGGCTGGTGTCGAAATCTTGTGTTCCGATAAAACCGGTACTTTAACCAAGAACAAGTTATCTTTGCACGAACCATACACTGTTGAAGGTGTCGAAGCTGATGACTTGATGTTGACTGCTTGTTTGGCTGCTTCTAGAAAGAAGAAGGGTTTGGATGCTATCGATAAAGCTTTCTTGAAATCTTTAATTAGTTACCCAAGAGCTAAAGCTGCTTTGACTAAATACAAGGTTATTGAATTCCAACCTTTCGATCCTGTTTCCAAGAAAGTTACCGCCATTGTTGAATCCCCAGAAGGTGAAAGAATTATCTGTGTTAAAGGTGCTCCTCTTTTCGTTTTAAAGACTGTCGAAGATGACCACCCAATTCCAGAAGATATCCACGAAAACTATCAAAACACTGTTGCTGAATTTGCTTCCAGAGGTTTCAGATCTTTGGGTGTTGCCAGAAAGAGAGGTGAAGGTCACTGGGAAATTTTGGGTATTATGCCATGTATGGATCCTCCAAGAGATGATACTGCTGCTACTGTTAACGAAGCTAGACGTTTAGGTTTAAGAGTTAAGATGTTAACTGGTGATGCCGTTGGTATTGCTAAAGAAACTTGTCGTCAATTAGGTTTAGGTACTAACATTTACGATGCTGACAGATTAGGTTTATCCGGTGGTGGTGACATGGCTGGTTCTGAAATTGCTGATTTCGTTGAAAATGCTGATGGTTTCGCTGAAGTTTTCCCTCAACACAAATATAACGCTGTTGAAATCTTACAACAAAGAGGTTACTTGGTTGCTATGACTGGTGATGGTGTTAACGATGCTCCATCTTTGAAGAAGGCTGATACTGGTATTGCTGTCGAAGGTGCTACCGATGCTGCCCGTTCTGCTGCTGATATTGTTTTCTTGGCTCCTGGTTTATCTGCTATCATTGATGCTTTAAAGACTTCTAGACAAATTTTCCACAGAATGTACTCTTATGTTGTTTACCGTATCGCTTTATCTTTACACTTGGAAATCTTCTTAGGTTTATGGATTGCTATCTTGAACAAATCTTTGGACATTGACTTAGTTGTCTTCATTGCTATTTTCGCTGATGTTGCCACCTTAGCCATTGCTTACGATAATGCTCCTTATGACCCAGCTCCAGTTAAGTGGAACACTCCAAGATTATGGGGTATGTCTATTATCTTGGGTATCATTTTAGCTGTCGGTACCTGGATTACTTTGACTACCATGTTCATGAAGAAGGGTGGTATCATTCAAAACTTCGGTGGTCTTGATGGTATCTTATTCTTGCAAATTTCCTTGACTGAAAACTGGTTGATTTTCATCACCAGAGCTCAAGGTCCTTTCTGGTCTTCTATCCCATCTTGGCAATTGAGTGGTGCTGTGTTGATTGTCGACATCATCGCCACTTGTTTCACCTTATTCGGTTGGTGGTCTCAAAACTGGACTGACATTGTTACCGTTGTCAGAACCTGGATCTTCTCTTTCGGTGTTTTCTGTGTTTTGGGTGGTGCTTACTACTTGATGTCTGGTTCTGAAGCCTTTGACAACATTTGTAACGGTAGACCAGCCAAACCACAAAGAGACAACAGATCTATCGAAGATTTCTTGTTATCCATGCAAAGAGTCTCTACTCAACACGAAAAATCTACTTAGATTGTTTAATAGAAAATTTGCTTATGTTTACTACTATTAGTTGATCTTTATTGTTGCTTCATGTTGAGAAAACAACATTCCCACATTCCCACTTCTGTTATCTCATCATGGTTACTATAATATCAACTTTGATAGATTGTTTACATTTGTTGTTCTGCTAAACCTTTTAATATCCCTACGCTTTTCACTTCATTAATACAGTGAATTATAAAAGAAAAAAAAAATTGAAAAAAAATATCCACAACTTTTGACATTTGGTCCTTGCACCATGATGACAATAATTTTGTTGACTTGACTTACTTTGATTCCCCCACACTCCTTTTCTTTTCTTTTTTTTTTTATAATTTATTATTTTCATTCTCATCTTTTTGATTCCCATTCCCGTCATTATTTTTATTTTCTAATTTTTAATTTTTTTTTTCGTATTATAGTATAGTAATAGATAATAATATTCAAAACAACAACACTGTAGTTCTTAGTTTACAGAGTCATTATGCATTAAGATAGTTCCAACGAATTGTTGTTACTGGTTGACGTTGTCATGCAGGAGGAGGATGCACATGTTAATCACACCACGACCATAGCGTTCACCTAAGAGGGTATATGCAAGATAAACTTCAACGAGCCACCTTCACTAAATACCAGACCCTGACCCCAGTTATATCAGCCCAAAATCAATCAAGATTAATCTGAATTACAGGGTAAAATGTGATAGAGGGGAACTTTTCTAGAAAATTTTTAAAGTACGACGTCAAGGGTGGTCCTCTGTCTCATTTTTTTTTTTCATTCTTCTATTTTTTTTTTTTTGGTTTTTCTTTCTTTTTTTTTTTTTTTTTTTTTCCCCCTATGGTTGCTGCTAAAGGTCTTTAGCGAACAAATTAAGTCAAACGATAAATACAATTGGTGAAATTTAAAACTATAACTACTTTACCAATCTTGGCTTTCATTATTTGACCTTATCTTTTATTTTTACTTTTTCTTCATTTTGTTTCCCCTTTTAGTTTCCTAGCCCAGACGATCGCATTGTTTTGGCTGATCAACTCAAATTCATCTGTTTTCAACCAAGGGTCTGATCAGCAACATGCTTCAATTACCTCAGCTGACAATCTCACTTATACGACTTGCATCTAAACGATCCTTCCCATTTATACGAGCCTCCTCGTACCGATCGTTCAATATCCCGCAAAGAGGATTTCGTACGCTGAATGTTTGCTCGAAACCACTGGAATCTCATGATCAGTTAGCTGCAGATATTAAAACACCCAAGCTCAGTGTCAAATGGTTTTATGCAGTTGATGTTCCCAATTCGAAGCCAGAATGGTTCGAATACGATAAGACCAAGGAGCCTGAGAAATTTGTACCATTTTCGGATTACGATTCATCCCGTTTAGAAAAGGCCTATCAGGCTTTGGCATTTCGATCCCCGGATAACTCAGACAAATCAAACGACTCTCACCTACAAAAACAACCAGGAGAAACCGTTGAAGTTAATGAAGATCGTTTGTTCCAAGTCAACTTGAAAACATTCGAGCTCCATCCCGTTTACTGGGAGGGACCTGTTTTTGAAGTGAGGAGAGGAACCTGGTTTGATTCGAGTGATATTCCCTTACCTCGGGCTATATCGCAAATTCTAGAGACAGGATATCAAGTTAAAAAACCTTATTTATTTGGTGAAGATGTGAAAAAGAAAAAGGAAAAAGTTCTTTCCAAAGTATCTAAGGAAGCAGCTGCTAAGTTTAACAAAACTATAAAAGATAGAAAAAAACGACAAAAAGAGAATAAAGAAAATGAATCCGAAGCTGATCCTAGTGTAGAAGGTAACGAAGCTCTTATGGTACTAAAGGATGAACAACCAGATCTCTTAGATTTGCAAAATGGTAAAACTGCATTGTATTGTGACGAGAGAAATGCAGTTCTCTTTCCTTCATCCATGACCAGTGATTTCGAATTGGAAGTCATACGCAATTTAGGATCAACTTCAGTGTCTCTATTATCAGTAGAAAAAGTTCGTCGTGGTTATAGTCAGGATATGGGGAAATCAATTTTTGACAGCTTACCTTCAACTCCTCTTCCTGACTTAACTGAAGTCTTTCACAATGAGTTCAGTGAATTGTTCAACCCTAGTGAGCTGGATGATAAGTCAAAGCTGCAAGCTGATTCA
Organism: Hyphopichia wangnamkhiaoensis; assembly: GCA_030578475.1. Classification (NCBI taxonomy): domain Eukaryota; kingdom Fungi; phylum Ascomycota; class Pichiomycetes; order Serinales; family Debaryomycetaceae; genus Hyphopichia; species Hyphopichia wangnamkhiaoensis. The sequence continues at coordinate 25,522 of JAJMSM010000078.1, forward strand.
ACCGAAGTTGATTCGAATGATACAGCTAGTACATTGACCTCAGATTTTTCTCCTGATACTTCCAGCAGTGAATCTAACCGTGAAATTGATCACCTAATTTTATGTATTCACGGTATTGGCCAAGTATTGGGTCACAAATATGAATCAGTTAATTTCACTCATTCCATCAATGTATTGCGTTCAACTATGAAGGATGTTTATCGAAATGATGAAAGGTATCAAAAATTAGCTTACCCTGAAATTGAATCTGAAAATAAAGGTGAAAAGCATGATACAGCCCACAGGTCCAATAACAGAATACAAGTGTTACCAATATCTTGGAGACATAAAGTTGATTTTCATCCAACTAAGAAGTTTGAAGCGTTTGATGGAAATGGTAAGCACAGATTACCCACATTATCGCAGTTGAACGTAGATGGAGTCAAACCCTTAAGAAATATTTTGGGCGATGTTGTCCTTGATGTGTTGCTTTACTATGAACCTCATTATATTAGTCAAATCTTTAACGTTGTCACCAGTGAACTTAATCGAGTATATAAACTATACAAGGAGAAGAATCCTAACTTTAAAGGTCAAGTTCATATCATGGGTCATTCGTTAGGGTCAGCTATCTCTTACGATATTCTTGCTGGCCAACTGAACTCGAGAGCTCCAGACTTCGATCTAAGTAAAGATTTATCTTTTGATGTGGACAGTTTATTCTGTGTTGGATCCCCCATTGGCGTTTTTAAGCTTTTACAACAAACTAATATCAAGTCGAGATTAGAGCTCCAGGATGAGGACTATCTGCCAAGGGATGTTGAAGAACCTGAATTTACTTCTCCAAAATGTAAGAATTTGTACAATATTTTTCACCCATGCGATCCCGTTGGTTATAGAATGGAGCCATTAGTCGCACCTCGATTTGCCAAATTGAAACCTGAAGAAGTTCCGTTTGCGTTAAAGGGCATAAATGCTCAAATTAGAGGATTAGCCGATTTTGGTGACGAAATTCAAGAAAAAATAACCAAAGCAACTAGTTGGTTTAGTAGATCCAAGTCCAAGGATGATAAAGATAAAGGTCCTAAGAGTATCGAGGAAACAGCATCAGAAGAAAATGCTTTAGGTGACATTATTAAGAACTTGGCTCGATCTGAAAATAAGGAAGAATCCGAAAAGCTCCTGAAAACTGCCAATTTATCAAAACAAGATTTGGAAGAATTGACTTCCCTTAACAGGTCAGGTAGAATCGATTATGTTTTACCAATGGGAGTTTTTGACATTTCGCTTGTATCTGCTATTTCCGCCCATGTATCGTATTTCGAGGATCAAGACACTGCTGGGTTCATCATGAAAGAGGTATTGGCAACAAACAAATCACCAGTAGAAGCCAAAAAGGCGGCATTATACGAATAATTTAGGTACTCATCTACTATTTATTATACACATTTAGATTAGTTTTTAAAATATATAGATATATTTACAATCTTGTTTTCTATTATACAACCATGATCTGTCTATTCGAGTAATAAATCATCGATACTTTGTTCCGCATCATGTTTTATCAAATCCAACATACCTTCGGGTAAAATTGGAATTCCTTCTTTATCAAGAATGTAACGGAATGGCATTTCGGTTGCTTCATATTTATTGTATCTGATTTCGGGGTAATCAATGAATTTGATATCTTCAAATTTAGTTTTATCCTCCACTATTTTCTGAGTTGTTCTGATTGCAGTATCGGTGGTCATCTGTAAGCTACCCAATCTTTTACCTGCAAAACCATACTTTCTTCTTAAAATACCAGTTCTATCAATTCTTGGGTGGGAACCAAGGATACCACCAAAGACGAAATAATCGTACTTAGCACCATCCTCTGGAACTAAATCAGTTTCAGCTGCTGGGTCTAAAAGACACACTCTAGTTTTATCTATTCCACCTTCTTCAATATCAACACATTCTTTTGTAGACCATTGCAACCCCAATGCTTTTAATCTGTCAGGAATATCTTTTTCAGTAGTATTTGGAGGTAAAGATGTCAAGATAAGATTTTCTTTACCGACTTCTTTTATGATTTGTGAATACTCAAGAATGACCCATTCAGAAAAGCCTTCTTCCATATGTTCAATAATGTATTTCATCTTTTAAAGTTTTAGAGAAAATTCAATATAACCTTGATTAACAGTCGATGTTCATATATTAAGTCTGCATCTATTTTTTTTTTTTTTTTTTTTTTCTTTACTCATTACAAGAATGGGTACGGGCTTTTTCGACAATTTTTATTAGTTATGAATAGTTAATAATTACAAAGAGAGAATGAAGCACCAGACACCTATATACTTGATTGAGAAGCAACTCACAGAATTACTTAGAGCAACAAGAGTCACCAGTAAATGCCAATCTTGAAGCTTTGTCAAGAGTTTGAAGACCTGGAAGACCCTTTTTAACTTCAGTAGTAGTTCTAGCATTAGATGGACGGTACTGTAAAGCAGCACTTTCTTTGAAAATATGTCTTGGTCTCAACATAAGTTCAAAGATTTCGGTAGGCATAACTGGGAAATCTTCTGGAGATGGGAAATGGGTGATACCGAAAGTATGGAAGAAAAGAATATCGGTGTTTTCAACATTGTCAGTACCGTTACCAATCCAGTTACGCATACCTCTAGAACCATCACCACTCCATTGAGCAACATGGTCACCAGATGGCCATAATCTACCATAACCTAAACTTTCTTCTTGATAAGGAACAACTTCGGTGGAGTGAGCAGCCCATGGAGCTCTCTTACGAACCAAAGAACCTTCTTGAGCCAATAATGGTGGGCAGAAAGTAGAAACCAATTTATACGTAGCTGGTTTACCTGAGTATTCATTAACAGAGCTTGGGTTAAAGATATCCCAAGATCTAGCAGTCTTGGATTCGAAATTGGTTAAAGAATCTTTGACAGTTTTGAAAGTAGTCTTTTCAGCGTAGAAAGCATTACCATACATGTTTTCAACCGAACCAGTTGGGAAAGGAGAAGGTTTAGCATCACTAGTAGCAGCCGAGTTATTGTCACCGTCAAGTCTTGGGTGGAGTCTTAAGGAGAATAAATGTTGATGGTTATGAGCATTGACTTGAGGATAAACGACGGTACCCCATGGTCCAATATCTTCATCTTCAGCACAGACGTAAGTGTTTAAGATACCGGTTAATCTGACTTCTAACTTGATGGTACCATCTTGTCTTAAGATCCAGTAAATACAGTATTCGTAATTAGCAGCGGTGAAAATTTGAGAAATAATCAATCTTTTACCTCTAACGGTGACAGAAGTTTGGAAATCATCTCTGAAATCGGAGTGTTTGTATAATAAACCATCATCTTCTTCATGAATACAGATAGCATTTTGAAGGGTGGTGGCATTACCTTCTTTATCAGGGAAGTAGTGATCAAGGTAGTGAATAACCCCTTTACAATCACAACTACGAGTAAGACTATTGGAACAATTACCAGCACCGTATTCACCAATATCCAAAGCATGTTTACGTTGATGAGGGAAATCTGGAGAGCCGTAAGGAACAATCATTTCACTCAAGGAGATTCTGTGGAAAAGAGATCTAACTTTACCATGATCATTGAAGGACATATCGGACAAGACAATACCTTCTCTATAATTGAAACCAATGTGGAATTTAAAGTTAGACCATTCCATGACACGACCATCCATTTTGAAAGAGACACCTTCTGGTTGAGTAACGTTAATTTGTTTATCTTCGAAATAACCAGAAGGATTTTCTTTGGTACCGTATTTTTCAGCAATATGTTTAGGATGGAAAGAAGAATGTTTATGTTTAGATACAGGTCTTCTTCTATTAGGGATATCAATGAAGATAACCTTACCAGAATTCATATCGACAATGGGGCAGAAATCCAAAGGATGAGAGTAATGAGAATCATCTTCATCGGCTCTGTAGTAAACAAGAGCTTGTTGCAATCTTCTAGAAGCACCCCATCTTTCATCGTAACCAATGGTCCAAGCATCACAATAAACTTTGTGCATATCTTCTTTGGGAATACCGGAGATTTCACATTGTCTGATAACTTCTGGATCAGTTCTGATAATATCTTCAGTATCTTGTAAATCAGCAGGAGTCAAGATTGGTTGAACCCCTTCAAGAGCGTGTGAGTCAATCACGGCACCAGCACCGACATCAACCACACCTTCATGAAGACCAGACACGTTTTCTTCAACAATGACAAAATAAGCAAAACGAGGAGGAACAGGACCGTTTTTTTCTTTCCAATCGTAGTAAGAGGATTTCTTGGGTTCTTTCAAAGTAACGGTGTTGAAGATGATGCTACGACCAGAAAACTTACTCTTAACGACGGAGGTGACATATTGGATTTCTTGAGGAGAAAGAGGATCCAAGGGGTGGGCTGGTGGTTTTGGAGCAGCAGCGGCAGAAGTGGCTTGATAAGCAAGTTGTTGTAATCTTTCCATCTTTTCTTATTGCTGAGGTGAGATTAAAGATGACTAAAAGAATATGAAAAATTACAAAAAAAAAAAAATATGAAAGGAAGGGGGATTAAACATATATTTATAAATAAAAAACAAGTATTAAAAAATCACTGCTTTATCAAACCTAACCTCATCGATTGATATGATCCTTAATACAATCAGATCATAGGTAGCGGGCCAATAATTCCTTCTGTTGCCCTATTATTTGTCTCTATGTAGGCTTGCATCCACCTATTTTTTTTTTGGTTTGTTATTTTGGTGTTATCTACTGCCTAATTGGGTTAACACTTCCGCCAGATTGCAGCTCCCATACAAAGATTTGAGAAAAGTCCTGGTTATTTTTGAGAAATCCGCGATTGCTCACCCACCTGCCCAATGCGGCAGGTGGTACCGCAGGTTGATTGTCGATTCTGCCAATTACCTCGAATGAATACTATTTATGTTTATTTGAATGGATTATTCTATTCTGATTGTTTGATTTGATTGATGAAGATTTAACTTTTCTTTTCTTTTTTTGTTATTTATTTTTTTTAGGGTGTTACTTTACGCTTGTAGGATTGGTCCCATAAGAGACAGTTGTTCACTCTAGGTAAAAAACCCCGGGTGAGGAATGAGCTGCAAACTATCCAGATGGGTTGCAACCTCTGTGACGTTAAACTGACGTAAATGGTTATTGGAAGCGCAGGTTTGACATGCTGAACTACTATTGCGGACAGACCTACTATATCAGATAGTGACAAGCTATCATACATGTTTATTTGGATATTTAGTTTGGAATTATATACAAATGGTTGCCACAGAATAATGAACTTTTGAGCCACGGGTGGTGAGTGGATGGTATTGGAGGTAGTGGATGGCGTTAGAGGTAGTGGATGGCGTTAGAGGTAGTGGATGGCACTAGAGGAAGTTAGTAGATTTTGTGTTTGGTGAGCGGGGTCGTCATCTCATTCAATCATCAACAGAAAAAATAAATCAAAAAAACAATAGCAAAGGAGTTGCAAAAAAACAAAAAAAAAGAAAAGCAAAAAAAAATAAATAAAAAAGAACCGAAATATAAGTCATAAATCATAAATCAGAAATGGGCCGATTTGTTATAGCCGATTTTGAATTCAATGATTAAAATCCAAATGAAGATTGGTAGTATCAAGAAACAAGTGAAATTGGTCACCACCCAACAATTGGTTAGCATGGTTTTCATCCAGATGAATATATTAGTTAAGGATTCGATATATTCGTCAGTGGAACAAGTCGAGCCATCAACACGACCACCATTGACGTTAGGATTGGCACAGTTTACCGGGCCAATGCTGTGCTCCAAATAACTAAGAACAATCAGGGTAAATAATTGGCGAGGCACCGTGGTGGTGGCCTCATCAATTTGAGAGGGTAGTGGAACGGAGGCATGACTGTACGAAATGATGGTTTGAGCAATAAGACCAATGACATTAATCAACACATCACTTAACAAGATAATCAAACTAATAGAAATGGTTAAAATGAGAGAACAATAACCCCAGGTGAAATGGCTAGCCATGGAGGTAAGATAGGGGAAATTTTTAAAATTGGGGTGGTTGGCCACTTTAATAAATTTTGAAAAAATATCCACCAAGAATAATCCAATGATGGTGAAATAAATATGATCGAATTTCACCACCAAATCATCCAGATAATATAAGAATGACGAAGAGTTAAGATATAATTTTTGGGGCAAGATGGCAATGAATGCAATTAGAGTTAACACGAAAGTGATCACCCGATTGGTTACTTTATGATAATCCCAAGTAATTAATACTTGAGTAAGAGGCAACTCATTTTTAGTAATGGAAGTTTCCGTTTCCAGATCCAGATAATTGAAGGTGGTTAAAGTATCATCAAATGACACTTTTTTCTTCAATTTGGAAGATAAAGGAACCTCGTCATTATTTTTTTGTTGTTGTTCTTTGGTATAGGTCAATAACTTTTCGATGTCTTCTTCATCGATCAAAGTGACCCCATTGGTATCATTAGGAACATGATGATAAAAACTGGAACTTTTCAAAAATGCGATATACTCAATTGCTTTCAGAATTGAATTTGCGAAGAAATTGAATAATAGCATGGATATTATGGCAAAGGCGAAAATTCGTAAATCTTTAGCCAATACGTATAAATTTCTGGTTGAAAAAACGCGAGGTTGCAGATTGGTTAAGAATTCATTGATCTCATTCTCTACTTGAGGACTTGAAATGGAGGCGATTAGTTTATTCATACTCTTCAAATTTAGAATCACACTATCAGAACATAACGTAATGATAAAATTCCAAAAACACAATGCCACTATTAGAACGGTGAGTGATTTGAAATCTTCCGAGTAGCCTTGAGGAATATCCTTACTAATGGCACGATAACGACGAACGTATACTATGGCCAATAGTATTGAACTTGATATGGATACTATTTTGTAATGGTTAAAATTGGAGCTGGACTCGTCACATTTCTGGATACTTTTAACGATCTCACTGACCATCGAGCCCTGATGAGACATGGTATATCTTTTTGGCCTGAATTATGAAAGAATTGGGAAGCAAGCTGAGGCGGGAACTGGTTATTATAAATATTCAAACCTTCCAGGAAGTCAGCGGGTATGGTCCGAAATACGGCAAAAAGAAATATCCAAATGTAGGTATATAGAGCACAAAAAAAAAATGTACGCACTCCTTCTCTTACAAATCAGAAAAAGAGACAGAGAGCAGAGAAGAGGTTACTAAGATTGTGGCAATTGAAATCAATAAATATAAGATTGACTAGGATTAACTAGGATATAGATAATTTGTAAAAGAGGGAATAAAGAGAATGAGTTGATCAAATAGCAAGCCAATATGGATTTGAGGTTATATTTATTACAAACTCATTATTAAAGTTTAACTAAAACAAAACAAAAAAAAAAAAAATAAAAAAAAAAGGAATAAAAAAAAGAAATCGGAACAAACTGGAACCGAAGAAACACGACAAGCTATATTTTTTACTATTATTCTACTTTTCTATTTCCTTTAGTCATTTATAAGTTACTACTGAGGTTGCGTGCTGGCATCCGGAAGGGGTAAGAACAATAAACCATGGAAAGAATGAAGTAGAAGCAGTGGAAGTGATTAAAGAAAATGTCTCACTTTCCGCCATTATTTTAAAGTTTGGCCTCAATGCTTATTAATGACTCAATGTCTCAGACCATCGCGTCTTGTAGAATCGGTTGATGGTTGGCATTATGTCCACTTTCCAACGAGGGATGAACACTGGACTCTGGCTCTGTTCCCATTCGCCCATTCTCATCCCCTGTAGCCATCCATCATACCAATTGTACCAATTGCGTTGTTAAGGGTTGTTGGACGACGGAATTTGACCTTTCCTTATTGTGTTTCTATTTTGGTTTCTTTTTCTTTTTTTTTTTCGCAATTTTCTCATCTGGTAAAAATTAATAATTACTATTCCCTTTTCAACTTAAATTAGTTGTGTTACAATTGCACTCATGAGGCTGACATGAGGGAACCTACGGAGCAATTTTTTCATTTCACTAATGCTAGCAGTGTTGATTCAACGCGTTTGTTACGATGGTTTGCCAGGTTTGTGTGACCCCCATTGTTATGGTAGAACATAGTAAGGCTAAATCGACTGATTGCTTTTTTTCTTCTTTGGCTTTTTTAGCATCCGTTCGGTCCGACTTTTTGTTTCACACCAACTACGACGTTACTATAAATGAGGTGCCTATAATATATTCCCCTTTCAGACCACCAGTGTCATAGGGCCATTTTACGATCAGCCTCACCGTTTGTGCTTGACAAATGAGGGGCTTGTCCACGAATGACACTCAAATGCTTTGAAAGAGGAGTATAATTCAGATATAAGCATCAACTTGTGTTTTACAGTGGTGTGTGACGGACGTGCAAAGATTGTTTGGTCTCATGGAGTACATAAACTTACATGTCTTGGAACCCATATCCTGGAACCCACACCTTGGAACCCATGTCTTGGAACCCATGTCTTGGAACCCATGTCTTGCCATATATTGGAGCCCATGTCTTGGAACCCATATGTGGAAAGGAAGGGACACCTGCTGGTCACCCGTCCTTGACAGCTCCACATGTGACCACCATGGTTACAGAGGGGTCCAACTTAATTCTCTCGTATTAGGGCCGATTGTAACCGACGTCCCTCGTAGTCCAGGGTATGCTTGAAGTCGTGGATGGAATCACCGGATAATCACTGGATGGGTTTGTTGCACTTTTCAAGATGAGCGGTGTTAACTACTTCGGGCCAAATAGCCGGGTTCCCTGCTTTGCCGGTTTGAGTGGTTGTCATTGGTATATACACTAACCGCTTCTTCTATTGCCTGACATTTTGGAAATTTGTTTTTTTTTTTTTTGACCCAGTTCGTAAAAAGCCTGTCAAACTACAAGCTTATCTAGCTTGTTAAGATGGAATAGATCTAGATAAATATAAATAACGTTGGATGCGGCTCATGAAGATTCTTGTAACTACTACAGTTTTCTTGTTGTTATTTTTTAAAAGTTTCATATATTTCACACCAAAAGGTGATTAATAAACAAAGTAGACAAAATGATCAAAAAATTATTTCGAAAAAGAGAATGAGAAGTAGTGACAAAAAGAATTATATAATAACTATTAACAAATTTAGATAAAATTTAACCGGAACAAAAAAACCACAAGTATAAAATTTTTCTCTTAAATTGCTTATAATTTATCATAGTATTCTTCGTAACCTGGAACTTCTGGTTTTTGACCAGAACGTTCTCTCTTTTCCTTAACAATGGCACCTGGTTTGGTGGTTGGGTCAGTTGGGTCACCGTTCAAGTTAGCCCAGTGATCGAAGATCAATTGTGGGAAAGCTTGACCACCAGTAGCTTGTCTTAATTCACCAGAGAAACCGAAGGATTCGTTAACTGGTAAGTAAGCTTTAATGGTGAATAATGGAGTACCTGGTCTTTGTTCTTCAGAAATAACTTGACCTCTCTTTTTGTTCAAAACAGAGTAAATACCACCAATGGCATTTTCAGGACATTGAATTTCAACCAAGAAAACTGGTTCTTGAATGGCTGGTTGAGCCAATAACATAGAAGCATAAGTGGCTCTTCTCATGGTTGGAATAATTTGACCACCACCTCTGTGAATAGCATCAGCGTGTAAAGTAACATCCAAAATGTTAACTCTAACAGATCTAACGTTTTCACCAAAGATTGGACCTTCCTTGGTAGCCCATTGGAAAGCAGCAACAACGGAATCTTTGATTTCGTTCAAGTATTGAACAGCCTTAGTTTGATCAACAACCAAATTAGGACCGTTACCATCTGGACCGAAACACCAAATCTTTCTGGCATCAGCAACATCCCAACCGTGGTTATCGGCCAAGATTCTAGCTCTAGCCTTGAAATCATCTCTTGGGTTAATAACACCCTTTTCGATGTCCAAGGAAACTTCTTCGTCCATTGGTTGAGCTTTAACGTAAATTCTGTTATGCTTGTTAGGAGATTTAGATAAAGCAACCATAGAAGATTCAGCTTCAACAGTTTCTCTGTAAGAAACAACTGGTGGAGAAACCTTCAATGGAATACCAGCGTGATCGTTTTGTAAATCGGACAAACAAATTTCCAAATGTAATTCACCAGTGGCAGCAACAATGTGTTCACCGGATTCATTCATTTGAGTCAAAACACATGGATCGGATTTAGATAATCTCTTTAAACCTTCAACCAATTTTGGTAAATCGTTAGCGTTTTTAACTTCAACGGCAACTTGCACAACTGGGGAGACAGAGAATTTCATAACCTTCATGTTGTGAGCAGAGTCGGAAGTAGTAATGGTACCGGATTTCAATAAGAATTGATCAACACCAACTAAACCAACAATGTTACCAGCTGGACAGTCATCGATAGCTTCGACGAATCTACCCATCATCAAAACAGTTCTTTGAATAGCCTTGATGAATAAGTCATCCTTCTTACCAACGGTATAGTTAGGACCTTGAATTCTAACTTTTTGACCAGATTTGACGGTACCAGCGAAAACACGACCGAAAGCGTAGAATCTACCTTTATCGGAAGTAGGAACCATCTTGGAAACGTAAAGCATCAAGTCGGCCTTAGGGTCACAGTTTCTGATGGCGTTACAGTGAGCATCATCAGATGGACCTTCGTATAAAGTTTCAGCTCTGTAGTTTTGAGCAGTAACTGGAGATGGCAAGTGTAAAACAATCATTTCCAATAAAGCATCGGCAGCTGGTAAGAATTTCTTCATAACAGTCTTTAATAAAGCTTTACCTTCCAATTCTTTTTCGTCACCCTTCAAGTTAATTTCTAATTTTTCCAATAAGGTTGGAATTTCATCTTTCTTGAAGTTCATGATGGCAGCGAATAATCTAAAGATTGGGTCCAAGACGAACATGTTGAAAGCTCTTTCTAAAGTTTTTCCATCAGCATCTTTATCTTTGTTGGTCCATTTCTTGGTTTTAGGGTTGAAGTAAGAGTCACCCCATAATCTTTCCATCATCTTAATTCTGTCAACACCGAATTTCTTGGAGTATCTGGTGGCGAATTGTCTGACGGTGAAAGCCCAACCGTGTAAACCAGAACCGAAAGCAACAGTACCTTTTTCTGGGTAGACTTGAGCTTCACCTAAAACAGGGTCAACATAAGTAGAGATAATAACGTTAACGGATTCAACAGTTCTGGAGAAAGATTGGTATAAATCTTCCTTGGTAACTTGTAATTCCAATAAGGCTCTGTCAACCTTGTTAATAACAACAACAGGTTTAATTCTTTCACCTAAAGCTTGACGTAAGACGGTTTCGGTTTGGACACAAACACCTTCAACACAGTCAACAACGACTAAAGCACCATCGGTAACACGCAAAGCAGCGGTAACTTCAGAGGAGAAATCAACGTGACCTGGGGAATCAATCAAGTTAATCAAGAAAGAGTTACCTTCAGTCTTTTGTTTAATTTCTTTAACGTCATCGTCTTCCATGGAAGCATATAAAGAGATAGCGGTGGATTTAATGGTAATACCTCTTTCTTGTTCATCCTTTCTGGTATCAGTGAATCTAGCTTCACCAGCCTTAGCAGCAGAAATAATACCAGCTCTTTGAACTAAAGAATCGGTTAAAGTAGATTTACCGTGATCGACGTGGGCAATGACGGACATGTTACGGACGTTAGTAACCTTGTCCATCAAGCCACGGATTTGTTCAATAGTGAAAGCAACTAAATGAAAAATGTTAGTAAATTTATTTTTGAAAAAAAAAAAATCTTCTACAATATCACCACGCCTCGAATCCTCAAGAGCATATCCGTCAATTACTTGGGAAACAAGCTTGACTGCCCATCAGATACGCCATTATCAATGGTATCCAATGTACTAGATACATCAGGTGTATTCAAATCAGGAAATCATCTCCATCATGAAAATTCTGAAGGAGAAAAATTTTTCTCACGCTCACTTTTGTATGTGATTTTGGTGAAGGGCTGGACAGGGAAAAAAAAAAAAAAAAAAATTTTTCTTTTGATCAATTGAGAAGGACCTGAAGGATGAAAGACAAGCAACACACACCCATAATGGCAATGGGGATGTATAAGCAATGTATAGTGATGATAGTGAGAATCAGGGATCTAGTACATACCCATTTTGAAGTGTTTAAATTGGTGTTGTTGAACCTAAGCTAGACAAGAAGAAATAACTATTTAAAAAGAAAAAGAGTGAAAAGGTTTTTAATTTAAGCCTGAGTAAGCAGAGAGCGACCAGCACGAGGGGATTTTTTTCCAAAGGCGAAACAGAGAGAAAAAACTTTTTTTTTTTCTTTCTATGCCATAAAATTTGTTAGTATGGGATGGTCTTTCCTATATACAACTTTTGTGCTACGTTATTTATATAAAGCTAGTACGACATAATGCCTGGAAAAGGGGAGACATTTTGAAAGGGGGGGGATATTCTACTCACCTATCAGTTGATCCCAGTAGAGAAAAAATTTTCACTAATTGATCAGATATTGCGGGTAATTTGGAGAACGTGCTGATATTTACTGTGAAGCCTGCCAGATACTCGTAGAAAGATAGATAAAATGTCGCGGTTTGGCCATCACCGCGACAATTGAGATGACTTTGCATGTTACCCGGATTCACTCTTCCATTTCTGTTATGAGAGAATCAAGATGATATGCACTATATATACCATTTATGGATACTTGATAGTTACTTGATAGTTAATTGACAGGTCATTGATGGTTAGTTGACGCTTAGTTGATGCTTAGTTGATGGTCAATTGGCAGTCAACGGCTATAATGATTACCATTGGACTAGTTCAACTGGACGTATTTAGCTACCATAACATACTACAATAGGCATATTTGGTGCATACAGGTGATTTAACTAGGATGGGGAAATGAAATACTGAATGATTGGGTCTAAACTGCATAGTCCGTCGACCCTGCTGGTTAGTATGGATGTTTTGCATGTTTTTGGGTTTTGCAGGTTTGGGCCAGAATTTGCAGACAGAGTCAGTTTGTAGAGTTGAAAAAAAAAAAAAAAAAAATTAAATAAAATAAAATAAACTAAATCTATAAGCGATAACTAGTAATCACTTTCTTTAGTTCTTTTACCATCACTAGACATGAGTACGGCCAAACCCACGATCACCGTATTGATCTCAGGATCTGGCTCGAATCTCCAGGCATTAATTGATGCCGAACAAAAAGGAGCTTTACACGGTCATATAACACAAGTTGTATCATCGAGTAATCAAGCTTATGGATTAACTCGTGCTTCCAATGCGTCAATCCCCACCAAAACTCATCTTTTGAAAACTTACTATCAAGGTACCACCAAGGAGCAAATAACAGAAAGAAAACAAAGACGAGAACAATTCAATTGTGATTTGGCTAATTTATTAATATATGGTAATACCGCTGGATCCCCCGACTCAAATTATAGTAAACCTGATTTAATTGTTTGTGCTGGTTGGATGTTGATCTTATCACCAGCAGTATTGACTCCTTTAGAAAAAGCCGGTATCACCATTATCAATTTACATCCAGCATTACCAGGAGCATTTGATGGAACCCATGCCATCGAACGGGCTTGGAAAGAAGGTCAAGAAGGTAAAATCGATACTGCTGGGGTCATGATTCATCGTGTTATTGCTGAAGTTGATAGAGGTGCTCCTATTTTAATAAAAATGATTGATTTACGTAAAGGTGAATCCTTGGATGATTATGAGCTGAGAGTTCATGAGTTAGAACATGTGGCCATTGTGGAAGGTACCAATCTTATCTTGAATGAATTGATTCAAAATTAAAATATACAAATTATATAGCATAAATTCTTGTACACTAGTTTAACTTTAAGAAATACTTACAATTTTTGTAGAAAAATGATGAATATATAATTAATACGACGACAAAGAGGGGGGAGTGTGGAAGGAAATGAGAGGATAGAAAGAAACAGCAAGACAGAAGAAGTCTACTCGACATATACTATGAAAATAAAAAAATGAAAAAAAAATGAACAACAAATGACAAACGTTAAAATATGTATTTAATGGGGAAGTTTATGAGTGAACTCTTCTTTTAATTTTTTTTGTTTTTTTGTATTTGTTTTAGTCTTAGTCTTATTATTGGTTAAGTTTATTTATGAAACTACTCAGGCATTTTTTTGTTTAGGCTGTTCTTGCTGCTTACAAGTTAGCAATAACTTGTTCGGTGAAGTGAGTAGTAGTGGCAGAACCCTTCAAGTCACCGGTTCTGTTTTCAGGACCAGAAGCAATAGTTTTCAAAACAGCAGTTTCAACTCGGTCAGCTTCTTCATTCAAAGACATGTGTCTCAACATCATACAAGAAGACAATAACAAGGCAGTAGGGTTAGCTAAACCTTTACCGGCAATGTCAGGAGCAGAACCGTGGACGGCTTCAAAGATAGAAACCTTGTTACCCATGTTACCGGAAGGAGTCAAACCTAAACCACCAATCAAACCGGAGGATAAATCAGACATGATATCACCATACAAGTTAGGCATAACCATAACAACATCTTTATAGTCATTTGGGTCGGCGGTTAATTTCAAGGAGGTGTTATCCAATAATTCGAAATCTAAGGAGACATCAGGATATTCTTTACCGATTTCTTTGGCGGTTTCAACGAATAAACCATCGGATAATTTCATGATAGAAGCTTTGTGAACAACAAGAACGTGGGGTTTGTTGATTGATTTAGCGTATTCAAAAGCATATCTAATAACTTTTTCGGAAGCTGGTTTGGTGATCAATTTAATTGATTGAACCACACCTGGAACAATGGTATGTTCAATACCAGAATATTCCCCTTCGGTGTTTTCTCTAATTAAAACGGTATCAACATTTTTATAAGGAGTGTCATAACCAACAATAGATTTACAAGGACGAACGTTAGCAAATAAGTTGAAAGTTCTTCTTAAAGTTAAGTTCATGGAAGTATGACCTTTACCAACTGGAGTAGCTAAAGGACCTTTTAATGCAACTAAGTTTCTATTAACGGAATCAACAGCAGGTTGAGGTAAAGTGGTCTTACCATCAATTAATAAAGGAGTAACATCAACTGGTTCCCATTCAATAGGAATGTTAGCAGCAGCATAAATATCTTTAACGGCTTGAGAAATTTCAACACCAATACCATCCCCTTCAATTAAAGTAACGGTATATTTACCATTGGATTTTTTAGAACCGGTGAATTGACCGGCAATGTAACTTCTGGTTAATCTGGGGGTAACAAAAGCTTGTCTGGTTAATTGTCTGAACATGATGAGTTATTAGTTGTGTCGGACGGGTGGATGTGTGTTCTAATAGAAGGGGGGAAAGAAAAGAACTTACAAGTAAGAAAGAAACGAAAGAAAAAAAATATATATACCAAAGTAAGTTCACTAATAATTAAATCAAAGGTTTTCTTCTGGCTTTTTTTTTTTTTTTTTTTTTTTTTTTTTTTTTTTTTTTTTTTTTTTTTTTTTTTTTTTTTTTTTTTTTTTTTTTTTTTTTTTTTTTTTTTTTTTTTATAATTTTTCTTTTTTTCTTCCACCCTCAAGAATAAAAATTTTAAAAAAAAAAAAAAAAAAAAAAAAAAAAAAAAAAAAAAAAAAAAAAAAAAAAAAAAAAAAAAAAAAAAGAAAAAAAGAAAAAAAGTCCGCAGAAGATCGATCCTCTCCTTGATTCTACTTATATCTCTATTCATTCATTCGAGAGGATCTTCAATTCTTTGCAATCATCGCTTAGCTTCACCTCTATCAATCTCTCATCAGATGGACTGATCGTTGATAGTCTTGAATATCGTCAGTAAAATAGTGTACGTTCTTGGATACGGGTTTCCTGCATCTCCGAGTAGTTCCTGCTGCTCCCTTATTAGTTAATTCAACCAATGAAACATCACCAGTACAAAATCGTCGGTTCCGACGCACTGGGGGTACCGACACGACCATTGTTCCGTTAGTAAAATGTTCCCACTTACTCCGGCTCCGAGCATTGGAGACAAAAAAAAAAATTAAAAGAGAATTAATCGCGAAGGGAAAAGAGAGAAAAGAGACAAGAAGAGCAATGGAGAATTTCGGAGTTCATTATTGTACTTCTGTGGGGTACGGGTTTCTGTCCGTGGTCACGTGCAACATTCGTAACACCACACACAAAGCGCCTACTTTTTTCTTGTTAGCGTGTGGTATAGTTGCAAAAAGGAAGGACAATAGTAGGGTAGGACCAGTTTGGACTGATTGAACAACGTAGACACAGTCGAGGTGAATATGGGGTAGTATTAAGGTGAGTTGTGATTTTATCGAATTTGGTACGTTTTATTCTGATCAACCCAGTTTTTGTTGTGGTGTATGAGTGAAAATTGGTACAATTTCGACAGAATTCAACAAAATGGTGATTTTGTCAATATGTGTATTTACATCCAAGTTGTTAGTTACGCCGCAAATAATGTAGAGCGGAAACCTATGGTCATCAGTCTGGGTCATATATATAGTAAATGAAAAGGGGTATTGTTTTTATAAGGACGTCAGGGTGTATCAAGGTAACTCAGTACTGAGATTATATAAGCAAGTGTCTGCGACTATAGGACTTAATGCTTTGCAAGTAGTGCATTTACCAATATAAACATGGATCTCTGGGGCCCAAGAGGGGAGACCATTTTCACGTTCAACCCAATTGTACAGTCAATGGTAAGGATAACAATGATCAAAGAGTTTCATTGTCATGATGCCATCTATAATGCCTTCAGTTGACTCCTATCTGTAAGTATACAACAGTACAACAGTTCAACAGTTCAACAGTACAACAGTTCATCGGTCCAACAGTTCATCAATCCAACAGTTCATCAATCCAACAGGCCAACAGGCCAACAGGCCAACAGATGAATCAGAGCAAGCGACCAATGAAATTAGCTTCAAGAGCCTCAGACCAACTTAGAGAAGATGGTTAAAATCATAAATTACCTCAATTGTAAAAAATACAAAGTTAAGTACCCAGGAAATAGGGGTATTTTTTCACTTAATAAGAAAATAACTATAATTTTTTTGTATATTTATGCTGAAAGCGTGAATATTACCAAATTCTGAATAAATAATAATTGTGATTTCGGCGAAATGAAACAATCAACAATAGCAAAAAAGATAAAAAAAAGTTAAATTATTGAGTTTTGTTTTTTATAGAACAAGCTAGAAACTTACGAATACGTATGAAACAATAGAATGAGGTTATTAGTTTCGCCGGGCCATTGTAATACGTGAAGCTGATTCGTTAGGTATGATACGTTGGGTAGTCCTCATTGGACGTCGTCAACTGGACTACACACGATAAGCAATGAAAGGACGCTGAGAGTACACTAAATTACAGTCAAGTCAAGTAAAGTAAAGTACACGTGTAAAACACGCTCGTAGCTGTGGCTACCTTTTTTGGTAGGAGTTTGGTAGAATGGCTCTGTTTTGATTGGGATTGGTGTATTTATTTTCTTTTTTGTATGAGGATTTGCGTTTGTGCACTCCCAGGATCCCCATTTCGCCGAAATCTCGGCGGGTGCTGGAAGCACTTATTATTAGAATACGCCTGGTTAAGTCAGGGTAACCCTGGCCAATTTTGTATGGCCAGAGGACTGGATACCTGGGTATTCCCACCTTGAACACCTGTAATTACAATTAGTTCACAAACGGTATAAATAGAGGACGAATTCTGGTTTTAAAAATTGATTTAACTTTATTTTCTTCATCAAACTCAATTACAATCATGTCTATTCAATTCAAATCTACTAAGACCACCAAGAAGGATAACCACTTATATACCAACTTCACTTATGAAAACTCCATTGTTGATAAGAATGAAGCCGGTACTTTTGAAGTGGTGCCCACTCTGACCGATTACGAATTCAAAGTTGACTTATCGGTTAAGAAGACGGGTTTATTGTTGGTTGGTTTAGGTGGGAACAACGGGACCACTTTATTGGGATCTGTTCTCACTAACAAGCATGGTATTTCTTTTGAAAATAAGGAGGGTGTGGTGAAACCCAATTATTATGGATCTGTCACTCAATCTTCCACCGTTAAATTAGGGGTTGATAAACTGGGTAACGATGTTTATGCCCCATTCAATTCTATTTTACCATTTGTTAATCCTAATGATTTGGTGGTTGATGGTTGGGATATTTCCAACCTTAAAATGGATCAAGCCATGAAACGTGCCCAAGTATTGGATGTTGATTTACAAAAACAATTATACCCATATATTGATGACATTACTCCTAAACCCTCGATTTATTATCCTGATTTCATTGCCTTGAATCAAAAGGACAGAGCCAACAATGTGATCAATGTTGATGAAAAGGGAGAAGTCAGCACTCAACGTAAATGGCAAGATGTTGAAAGAGTTAGACAAGATATTCGTGATTTCAAGAAACAACATAATTTAGAAAGTGTGATTGTATTATGGACTGCTAACACTGAAAGATATGCTGATGTTATTGAAGGAGTTAATGATACTGAAGAAAATTTACTTAAATCAATTCAAGAAAACCATGAAGAAATTGCTCCGCTGACTATTTTTGCCGTGGCTTCAATTTTGGAAAAAATTCCTTATATTAACGGATCACCTCAAAACACTTTTGTACCTGGGGTTATTGAATTAGCTGAAAAAAATCAAAGTTTCATTGGAGGTGATGATTTCAAGAGTGGGCAAACCAAGATTAAGTCAGTATTGGCCCAATTTTTGGTTGATGCTGGGATTAGACCCATTTCTATTGCTAGTTATAATCATTTGGGTAATAATGATGGATATAATTTATCATCACCCAAACAATTTAGACTGAAAGAAATTAGTAAGAGTTCGGTGGTTGATGATATTATTGAATCGAATGAGATTTTGTATAACGAAGAAAAGGGGAAAAAAATCGATCATTGTATTGTGATCAAATATATTCCTGCTGTTAAAGATAGTAAAGTGGCCATGGATGAATATTACAGTGAATTAATGTTGGGAGGTCATAATAAAATCAGTATTCATAATGTATGCGAAGATTCATTATTGGCCACTCCATTAATTATTGATTTGGTGATTATGACCGAATTTTTATCTCGTGTCAGTTATAAGAAGAAGGATGCCACTGAATACGATAATTTCTACGCCGTATTAACCTTGTTGAGTTATTGGTTAAAGGCTCCATTGAGTAAGCCCGGTTACAAGGTGATTAATGGTTTAAACAAACAAAGATTGGCCATTGAGAACTTGTTGAGATTATTGGTTGGTTTACCTGTCAACAACGAATTAAGATTCGAAGAAAGATTAAATAATTAACCATATCACTTATAATATAATACATAATAACCATTTATAATAATCACTTATAATAATCACTTAGTCACTTATAATAATCACTTAATCACTTATAATAATCACTTATAATAATCACGTATAATAATCACTTATAATAATCACTTATAATAATCACTTATAATAACCACTTATAATAATCACTTATAATAATCACTTATAATATAATAATCACTTATAATATAATAATCTCTTATAATAATTAATCACTGATAATAATTAATCACTTATAATAATCTTTTGCAATCGATTGCAAATCTACCCCGTAAAAATAACCGAGGAAGGTCCCTTCCTTCGGTTATATACTTCTATCTATCAGGTATAACCATTCTCGGATAAACCCCCCTTGTCTATCACAAACAGGACACAAACTAACCAGCCCAAAATTGTTGGGTTAACTAACAAAGGACCCCAAATGCGCCTTCACCTAAGCCAGCATGACAAAAACACATACCCGCACGCCCGTACACCAAGCACCCACCAGCACCCACTATACACACTACGCCCTGCAACTATGACAATTTCACAATCTTCCCAACAAAAAATGCCAGCCTGATTCAAGTCTAACAAAGAAAATATACGTATATATTTAATGCATCAGTAGATTAACTCCACAAACCGACAAAAACACTGAGAAAACCAAAAAAGACAAACAAAAAAAAAAAAAAAACAAAAAAGAGAAAAAGAAAGAAAGAAAGACAAAAGAACAGTTGAAAGTGGTCTTTGTTGGAGGGGAACCAGAAAGACATTTTACCATTCTTGTCTGGCAAATACGGCTACAACTGTTATCGTATCACTCTTGTTCGTTTTTTGCTTCTTATTTGACTTTATTTTATATTCGTCTCCTCTTTTCGTTTGTCTCGAAATAGTAATAAGTTTGTGATTTGTAAAAAACATGATGATCCCCTACCAAGCCGCAGCTACGAACTTCATTGCAATCGAGAGAAGCTACGAATATCATTGCAATCGAGAGAAGCTATGAACGTCATCAATCGAGGGAAGGTCGAGGTGTAGAGCAAGTACAAAGCAAGACAATTTAACAATTGGGAAAGAATGTGAAAGAAATCACCACAAAAAAACTTTATTATATTATTTTGTTCAGCGCTGAACACTTTTTTTTTTTTTTTTTTATGCAGTTTCTGCCTTGTTGCCAATATTGCATATTCTCCTTCTCTTCGCTTCTTATATATTCTTGTTTGACCTTTTTATTTCTACCATCATTTGCTTTTTCTTTTCTGCTTCCTTCTTTTTCTTGTATCAATTCGAACCCTTAGAGACTTCCTGTTCTGTTGTTTCCCTTTATCGTATACTTTTACAAATCGCGGCTCGGTGTAATTTCCTGTCCAGGTCACTTTCAAGTCGTCATTCATTTTCTAGCGTTGTTGTTTCCACTTCATTGCTTATCTTGCTATATATATATATCTAAACAACAGCATATACAGCAAAAAGTATATGTTCATTATCCATTGCTCACTGACTACTGTTTAAAAGCTACTTAACCATGGCCCCTCTCACTGTTACCGTTGGCGAAGCCAAACCCGGTGAAACCGCCCCCAGAAGAAGAGCCGCTCAAAAGGCAGGGGGATTGTTAAGACCCCTTGATTCGAAAGCCACCACGATTCCCGAATACCTCGAAGAATGTGTTAAGAGAAACGGGGACCGTAAGGCTATGGGTTGGAGAGATTTGGTTGATACTCACATTGAAACCAAAAAAATCACCAAGATTGTTGATGGTCAAGAACAACAAGTTGATAAAGAATGGACTTTTTTCGAATTATCCAAATACAAGTATATTGCTTATCCTCAATTGTTGACCTTGGTGGCCAATTACGGGAAAGGGTTGGTCAAATTGGGCTTAACTCCCGACCAATCCTCAAAATTACACGTTTTTGCCTCCACTTCTCATAGATGGTTACAAACTTTTTTGGCTGCCGCCTCTCAATCCATCCCCATCGTTACCGCTTATGATACCCTTGGGGAATCCGGGTTGACCCATTCTTTGGTTCAAACCGAATCAGACGCTATCTTCACCGATAATGCTTTGTTATCGCAATTGATTAAACCTTTACAAAAAGCCACCACCATCAAATACATCATTCACTCCGAACCAATTGATCCTAATGATAAACGTAACCAGGGTAAATCATACGCAGAAGCCCAGGCTGCTAAAGAAAAAATCTTGGAAGTTAACCCCGACATCAAATTTTATTCCTATAATGAAGTGATCGAATTGGGTGAATCAGCCGGTGATTCAATCCCCGCTGCTTCTTCCAATATTAAACCAGAAGATTTGGCTTGTATCATGTATACTTCCGGTTCCACCGGGGATCCAAAGGGGGTCATCATTAGTCATGGTAATATCTTATCGGCTGTTGGTGGTGTTTCAGTGGTGGCTGGTCGTGATTTGGTTTCAAATACCGATCGTGTCATTGCTTTCTTACCCTTGGCTCATATTTTTGAATTGACTTTTGAAATGGTTGGCCTTTGGTGGGGTGGTTGCTTGGGTTATGCCAATGTTAAAACTTTGACCGATGCTTCTTGTAAAAATTGTAATTCTGATTTACAAGAATTCAAACCAACCATTATGGTTGGGGTGGCTGCTGTTTGGGAATCTGTTCGTAAAGGGGTCTTGGCCAAGATTAAACAACAACCAGCATTGGCTCAAAAATTGTTCTGGGCCGCTTTTAAAGCTAAATCAACCCTTTCTCACTATCATATCCCAGGTGGCTCTTTATTCGATGTGATCTTTAAAAAAGTTAAGGCTGCTACCGGGGGTGAATTGAAACATGTCTTGAATGGTGGTTCCCCAATCTCCAAAGATGCTCAAGTCTTCATTTCTACCTTGATTGCCCCTATGTTGGTTGGTTACGGGTTGACCGAAACTTGTGCTAATACCACCATTGTTGAACACAACCATTTCGAATACGGTACCGCTGGTACTTTAACCGGGGCCATCACCGCCAAATTGGTGGATGTCGCTGATGCCGGTTATTTCGCCAAAAATAATCAAGGTGAAGTGTTAGTCAAGGGTGGTTGTGTCACCGAAGCTTACTATAAGAATGAAAAGGAAACCAGTGAAGCTTTCACCGAAGATGGTTGGTTTAGAACCGGGGATATTGGTGAATGGGCCGCCAATGGTGCCTTGAAAATCATTGATCGTAAGAAGAATTTGGTTAAAACCTTGAATGGTGAATACATTGCTTTGGAAAAATTGGAATCGATCTATAGATCAAACCCCATTGTTTTAAACATTTGTTGTTACGCCGATCAATCTAAGGTTAAACCAGTGGCTATCATTTTACCTAATGAATCTCACTTTAAATCCTTCCTCATTGATGAAAAAGTTTACTCGGAATCTGAAATCAAATCTAAGGACTTATCTTACTTGTGTGATGACAAGAAGGTTATTAAGGCCGTCACCAAATCTTTGGTTGCCACCGGTAAATCCCAAGGTTTGAAAGGTATTGAATTGATTCAATCTGTCATCATCTTGGATGAAGAATGGACCCCTCAAAATGGTTTCGTTACCTCTGCTCAAAAGTTACAAAGAAAGAAAATTTTGGCTTCTTGTCAAGAAAAAGTTGATGCTGCTTATGCCAACTCTTAATCTTGAACAATACTAATCTGATTTTGCCTAGTTTCTCTTCTTATTTTTTTTTTTTTATTTTTATTTTGATATATAAATAAGTATTTTCCTCCTCTTACATCTCTGTTTTATTTATCTTTTGCATACATTTTCGAATTACGCACCATTTTGTTTCTTTTTGGTTCAATTGTTCCCTGGTTATTGTTTCAATACTTAATTTTGTCCTTCCCTTCTCTGTCTTATCTCTTTTCTCCCTTTATATTTTGTTCCGTTCTTTAATTATGTAATTTGTCAATGATTTATTATTATCGTATTTATAATACTTTTCTATTATTAAATATATACAATTATCTTACATTAATGCTTGTAGGATATTCTAACCACCATAGACTTCATCAAACACGTTTCTAATTTGTTTAATATCATATCCATCATTCAAACATAATTGTAATAAGATTCGTGATTTTTGAGGATTTAAATACCCACTGGCTATGAGATAATCTCTATTAGGTAACTTGGGTAATGAACCTTTGGTAACACTACCATCCTGAGATCTTTTCAGGTAAATGACAGGCACTTTGTACAAAGTAGATAATTCGGCTACTTTTTTATTAGTGGCATCCGATAAAGAACCGGCACCCATGGTGGCGAATATAACCCCAGGGACTTTCAATTGTTTAATCACAATTTCAAAAAGTTCAATATTAAAACCTTGATGAGCGTATAGAATGGGGATTGAAGAAAATTGTTTATAATCTTTAGTACCATCTTCTCCCAACAAATTGAATTTTTGGATCCCAGTTGGTTTGGTAGGTGGATAATAATAATGAACTTCATTATTGACAAAATTACCCAAATAACCTTGACCTAATGATTTAAAAGTATCCAAAGAATTGGCATCCGATTTGGTAATATAATAACCAGACCCAATTTTATCATTCAAAGTCACCATAACCCCTCTACCTCTTGATTGTTTATTAGCAGCCACCACACAAGCTTGATATAAATTCATTTCCCCATCACTAGAAATAGAAGTTGAAGGTCTCATACTACCACACATAACGATTGGTTTTCTTGTACTTATGGTGGATTCTAAGAAAAATGCCGTTTCTTCACAAGTATCAGTACCATGGGTAATGACAAACCCATCAAATGAGGGTAAATCTTGAACAATCTTATCATGTAATGCAATTAATTCGTCAGTTCCAAATTCTTTTGAATCAAGATTGAAAACTTGCTCAAAATGAAGTTCACAGGTATGTGATAAGTCAGGTATGGATTTAATCAAATCTTCAATGGTTAAATCAACTTCATAACCAGCAGTTTGGTATGAACTTGAACCTTTGGATGCAATGGTACCCCCAGTTCCTAACACTTTGATAACGGGTAATCTGCCATTTTCAAAATCTCCCCCAATACTACTGGCAGTATCACTGGCAATAGAATTAGATCTATACTTGATCTTGAAAATTGGGTGCTCGATGTCTTTGATATCTTCTTGCACGTCGAATGGTACGACTGAATTATTTTCGAACCCTGTCATTTTGATCAACTGACGATGAGGATGATGAGGATGATGAGGATGATGAGGATGTAGCTTTTCCCTTTCAAATGAAGAATAAGAAAAAAGTGTAAAGAGTGGCTAGATCAACCAGTCAATTTACAAATAAGAACGGGTGCTTGTGACTTATATATATGTCCTTGCCTTGGCTCCAAGATGCTTAGCGCTACCCGCCTATTTTACTTTTTTTTTTTTTTCTTTTATTTCTTTTTGCTCTACTTTTGCAATATAATGTCAAAATTGTTAGTAACAAAGAATGAAAAATAAAAAAGCCGTTCACGAAATGACAGACCAAAAAAAAAAAAAAAAAAAAAAAAAAAAAAAAAAAAAAAAAAAAAAAAAAAAAAAAAAAAAGAAAAAAGCCATATATGACCGGAAATCTCAATAATCACGTGAATAATATTTCCGGTCAGCCCGTTAAAAAAATAGAGCAGAATCAAAAGGAAAAATGTTATATGGGAAATAAACCTTATGAAGAAGAGGATAATCTTACAGAACTGAACCACAGCTTAGATAGTCAGTCATACAATGGGTTTTTTTGCTAAGAGTGAGGACACTCCAACTGTCCCTCCAAACAAGTCAAAGCGTTTAGAATGTTGGGATGCAAGAGATAAGTTTTTCCAATGCTTAACTGACAATAAGATTGATAATTCTCTTGATGCTAAAGAACAGACCAACGTTGAAAAGAATTGCGGTACTTTAAGAACAGACTTCAAAAATAAGTGTGTGGCTAGTTGGTACAAATACTTCCAGGAGAAGAGATACAACGATTTACTCCGAGAAAAATACATTCAAAAATTGCAAGATGAAGGAGCTCAACCTTTACCTTTCAAATTAGGACCAAAAAACTAAAATCAGTCACTGGATTGCCGCTTGTAACGTCCTTCATCTGTTATGCCATACTCATATTCACTTCTTGTATATAATGCCAATTTATTTATTAAATGTATATTGCGTGCTGTTTTTACGCTTCTATAAACTACTCATCAAAGTATAATTTTTTTGTAATCCATCGTTGAATATAATTCGTGATCATAGAGAAATGAAAATGCAAGTGATGACGAATAAAATGATAAAAAGATAAAGTCAGACAATCAAAAAGAAAAAGAAGAAAAAGAAAAAAAAGTGAAAAAAAAAAAAAAAAATATAGATTCGAATCATGATGCAGTGACATAAATAGGTTCTCGTGCAACAACCTTCACACTATCCTTATTCAACACATCCAAAACCGACCCCCATTCATATTGACCTTTCTCCAAAATGACAAAGCTCAAACTTATTTCGACCGATTCATTAGGTTGAATTGGCTTACTACCAAGATGGTTTTGCAATAATCCATTCACCAAAATCTTACGATCAATTGACACTTGTGATTTCACAAGATGGGCATTGGCATTGCTAGAAGGAACAATTGAAGATGCCAGTGGAAAAGGGATATGTCTCAATATAGCACTTATCTCAGTGTCGGAATTGTTGGTGACCTTCGTTTTCAAAGTATAGAACTCTTCAATGGCTAATGAAAACTGCAGTCCAGTTCGTTTGATTGGTTCCTCATTCTTGTCATCATCCTTAACCAAAGTATGGTGTACCTGAATCTTGTTATAGACCAAAACATTGGCCATTTTGGGACTTAACCTTATATTTCTTAAACCAATAACCCCACGTCTACCATTGTGATCATTCTCATTCATTGATTTCCAAGTTCCGCTCAATCTTTCCAATAGCACATATCTTAACCAAAATGTTTCTCTTAACTTCATTTCTTCATCATCGGAAATGAAATAATTCTTGACAAATTGTTTGTTTCTCAAAGATGGTACAGGTTTACTTAAATCAATATCTTTGCTAGAGATTCTCTTGACTGGTAGTAAGAATCGTTGCGTTTTCATTGGATCAATCACATCTTCAACTTCAAATTTGTAAGCTTTATCAACGGAATACGTCAACTTACTTATCAATTTTTCGTTCCATGAATTTCTCATGTCAACAATCAACAAACAGTAATCAGAGATATCTTGGGTTTTAGAGTCCAATATAGTAGAAATAAAAGCAAGAATTTTTTCCAAATTCTTATGTATCAAGCTTTCACTTCGAGGCAAGAAATGCTCATTGCCTTCGAATGCTTGTAAAGACGAGGTCAAAAGTGGTATGATATCACACCCAACAACTTCAAGGGACGGCATCACAGATAAATTAAGAGGAACATTAACATTTTTAACAAAACTGCTGGCAACGTCATTAACAAGCTTGTTTGAATAATCCAATATCATCTTCAGTTCTTTCATACCACGTTTACCAGTGATTTCGTAATCAATCATTAGATCAGTGTGTGGTTGAATAATTTTATATTTGGAGCTGATATCTTCCTTATTCAAAATCTTAAAAGGTTTAAACTTTAATAAGAACCACTCAATCTCATAAACTTCATTTGCAGGAATTATTGGACCCCCACTTAAGGTATTTGAGTTAAGTTTGGAGCTCAATGGCTCTATAGTTGAATCCCAGAAAGAAAATGATAAGTAGTTGATCGGTTCATCAGAATGATTTGTTAAACAAATTGAAAATTTGTATTTCTCACCTTCTAACAACATCAACCAACCATTGTTAATCAGAATATTGGTAAGTGAAAGAGTAGGCTGAGGTGGAACAACATTGAGCTGCAACGACTTAGTGGTGACTCTGCCCTCAATATTGTTTTCCGCTAAATTCGAAACGACGCTATCTAAGGGACTATCATGTTCTCCATAATTATTGTCCGTGTTTGAAACCACTTTAATTTTCAGCGAGGTATCAAATATCTCTTTATCGATAATCTGGAAAAATTGGGGATTACATGATCCAATAGTTATATCAAACCCAACTACATTTAGTTCACCAGCTTGCAATGGTTTGAATGTAACAATAAAATGCTGAGTCGCTTTGGGGTAGATGATAAGAGGAGTACCACCTGAGGCATTCGATTGATTATTTTGAGTAGTTGAAAAATTGGAATTCGATGAGTTTCTTTTCGATGTCGAGTTCATTCTACTCGAATTGAATATCGGCTTCGTTTGTTGCAGGGATTGCTGGAATGAGCCAAGGGGTTGCAGATTCGAACTAATCACCGTTGCAGGACGGATAAGATGTTTCAAAGTCTGAACGTGTACTTTACCTTCAGTCATAATAGATAAGTCAGTAATTTCAACCTCAAATGAGAAGGGATTTTGTAAAGTTACTTTCAATTGATATATGTCGTCCTTTATTAAGAGCCTGTCTTTATTTACAGGGCCCGAAGAAGCTAGATTTGGCTTGTTATAAGGATTAAAGATTAAAGAAGAGCTGCCATTAACTGCAGCCGAATTTGTATCCTTTTTAGGATTTGAATCAACCAAGCCGACATTATTATTGTCCTTTTCATACTCAGAGAAAGGAATCAAGCTATCCTTGGATCTATTAGAAATATACTTGACTTTCCTGACCAAAAATGGATCCCAATATGGAGCTTCTAGATTGAGGTTGTTCGTATTGGATAGATATATTAG
The DNA here is from genome assembly GCA_030578475.1 of Hyphopichia wangnamkhiaoensis. Lineage (NCBI taxonomy): Eukaryota > Fungi > Ascomycota > Pichiomycetes > Serinales > Debaryomycetaceae > Hyphopichia > Hyphopichia wangnamkhiaoensis. Next base: position 53,538 of record JAJMSM010000078.1, read on the forward strand.
TGATTCAATTTTGTCTTTTAAAGTATTTTGATCTTCACTGGATAGACAATGGGTATAACGAGTCAATAACATGGTACATAATTTTATCAAGTACGTGTAATCTTTAATTGCTTCGAGGATTCTCAAGCAAACTTTGAGTATTCCCAATTGCAAAGAAACCCAGTCACTTGGATGTTGAGATGCAGCCAACGAGGTACTTTCAGTTTCCACATTTATTCCATATGCAACAAACAATTCATCAAAAATTTCACGAATTGAGCGGATAGAGGTGATATCACTGAATGCACTCTCTGTGAGTTGAGCTTCAAACTTAGGAAGTAATGCAACAATTAATATACGAAGGATGAAAGCTCTTTTCCTTTTTAAGCCTAGATCGGTGTACATCGATGCTAATGAGCAGTATATTCTGCATTGGTCAAAAAAATCCATATCCACCAATTGCAAAGAAAATACTTTATCAATTTGGCAAAGGATGTCCATTTTGGTGAACCAAGTGTTGTCTGAAGTAGTACCACATTTATTGGATTTAACCAAACGCTCCAATACGATGTTATCAATCTCGGGTCCACTAAGATGAATACAAACCATAAATTTGATAGTTCTTAACAAACACTCAATATAAACGATATCGGGGACCGTGTTCTCATAATCGTTTGTACTCATGTGATATAATTGCAACACTTTATTGGTTAATCGTTTAATTAGCTCAGGAAGTGGCAATGTAGCTAGATCACCATTGGACCCACTTGCCAATTGAGCCAAGTTGAAGCTCACTCCACTTCCAGTTGAGTTACGCGGTGAAGCTAAGGTAGGATTGGAGTTACGGTTAGATCTATTATTTGAATCATTTGAGATTCGTCTGGGTGAAGTCATAACATCGGTATTATTAGAGGGTAACTTAGTTTTTGGAAGTTTCAAAGCCGAAAATAGAGCCGGATTATTGAGCTGGAATGGGATATTTAAAAACTGAAGTATAACACTGGCAATACCAAGTCCTTCGATTGCACTTCCTAACCACAAGTAATCATCTGATTTTTTCAAGTTAATGATGGCATCGATGAAATATTGAAGGGCATCTGCCAGTTTCCCCGCCAATAAGAAGAAACTCCCCATTAACTTGGCCTGTCTCCCATTATGTTTAGATTTCATATCAATTTGACCCCCGGCGGGGCCCGAAGCATTTGTGGCTGAGGATGCATTTGAGAAAGACATTTTAAAGGATGAAGAGCCGGAACTGATTCTTTTTTGAGCTTGAGTAATAGCACGGGTTAAAATATGACTATCGGTAATTGATACGGGTGATCTCAAGGTAATATTAAGATATGAGGAAGCATAGCTGTCTAGAGCCAACAAGAAGTTTCTCGTGATATCGCACATTAAAGTTTCTATTGCGGTTATGTTATGATTCAATGAACCATCGTGGTAAAGAGCCTGTTTATAATTATGATCATTTGGAGGAGTCAATTTTTTGATGAGATCAGAGGGAGTATCGAATAGAATGAAATTATGAACAATTGAACTTTGGTGTTGTTTTTTCAATGATTCTATCGTTGAATTAGCATCAAATTGAGACAGATACTTACCGATTCCAATCACCACAAACGTTTTTCTGTAAGGTTCAAAATCATGCAAGAACATTGATTCGTCTTCTGGGTATGAGGTACTGAATTCATACATCACTCTTCCATGAGGGAAAGTTTGAGGATTGAAATATTGTGATTCAGGAATGGGAGTCACGTCGAGTAATCTGATTTCATCCGTTGATCGTATAATATCAAGGTACCTTGTGAAGTCGGGGCGCGAGCACCCATTTATGGGTACCGCCAATACCTTGACTCTCGCGGGAGTCGTATAACTATACCGGTCTATCATTTGGATCGTTTATATTTTGTAAGCTTTATGCATGCACCAAATACCAAGGGGGAAAGATCTCTGAAAAAAGAAGCCAAATGAAAAAATGAAAGGAATGGAATGGCCCCTATATTTCAGACAGTGCAGTATCCAATTATCTGGTTTAGAGCTGTGGATCTTCAATTATCGTGCTCTTTCAATTGTCAAGCGTGTATCGTAACAACCAGTGTTTTGATTTTATGTGAATCAAGCGTCTCATTTTATTTTATTTTATTTTTTTTTCAGGCTGAAGTTTGGTGAATGGGTGTAAAGTTAGTGAGCTGTACGCTTTTTTTCAAAATTTGTTTGTTTTCGTTAGTGGACTCTCAAAAACGTCGTGCAAAAACTCCAATCTGGAGGTTTCATTTTTTTTCCCTTCTGGAGTTTTGGAAGGCAAAAGCGTATTGAAAAAAGAAGGTGGTTACAATCCATACATTTAGACATCTACAAGTTATCTTTACACAATTGGAACAGCATCCATACATTTTTGACGGTTACTAGTTGAGCAGATTGTTTTTTATTACGTTCCCGTTTATTCTTCACAGTGCCACTAGCATTTTATAGCTAAGAAACACCCACATATTATCAATTATCATCACACATATACATATACATCAAGATGGCTGGATTGAGTTTTGATAACTATCAGAGAAACAGTTATTTGACCACAAAGGGCTATGGTGCACCCACGGCCACTTCCACAGGTACCACTATTGTGGGATGTAAATTCAAGGGAGGGGTTGTGATTGCTGCTGATACTAGAGCCACCGCAGGAAGTATTGTGGCCGATAAGAATTGTGAAAAATTACATCGATTAGCCCCCAGAATCTGGTGTGCTGGTGCTGGTACTGCTGCCGATACCGAGATGGTGACCCAATTAATTGCATCCAATTTGGAATTACATTCATTATATCAAAATCGTAAACCTCGAGTGATTACGGCATTAACATTATTAAAACAACACTTGTTTAAATATCAGGGTCATTTGGGTGCATACCTTATTTGTGCTGGTGTTGATCCAACTGGGGCTCATTTGATGTCGGTACAAGCCCATGGGTCCACTGATATTGGATCCTATCAATCTTTAGGTTCTGGTTCATTAGCTGCCATGGCCGTATTAGAAACTCACTGGAAAGAAGATTTGACCAAAGAAGAAGCCATGAAATTATGTGCTGATGCCATTGAAGCCGGTATCTGGAATGATTTGGGTTCTGGTTCAAATGTTGATCTTTGTGTAATGGAAGTGGGTAAAGATGCTGAATTATATAGAAACTACTTAACTCCTAACGTTAGAAGTGAGAAGGCTAGATCCTATAAATTCCCAAGAGGCACTACTGCTGTGTTAAGACAAAGTGTTCGTGATTTGGTGGACGTGGAAGAAACAGTCATACCTATCACTCCTAGTGCAGATGCCATGGAAGTGGATGCCTAATTACATAATATACTAAAATCAAAGTCGTTAAAGTAGACGTTTCGGTCGACAGTTCAGTAGATATTTCAGTAGACATTTCAGTAGACATTTCAGTAGACGGTTCAGTAAACATTCCAGCAGAGTTTAGAGATCAGAGTAGAGATGCAAAAGTAGATATCAGTGGTGTACGGATATTAAGTTTTTTCTAGATTTTTCTATTGTCCAAACTTTTCAAAAGTTCGCAACTTGAAAACTAGTTGATATATGAGAGCCAGATTCTCGAACTTGGTTTCCAATATAACAAGAGAGCAACTTGAAAATGGTGGTTAACAATCCTAACAACTGGCACTGGGTCGATAAGAACTGTATTGACTGGACCCGCAACTACTTCAATGAAAAAGTGGTTGGGTTAAGCGTGATTACTGATGAAAACACCTCTGTGGGAGTGACTGATATTCTGTCACTTGAAGGTGACGTTGAAGTATGTCAACGTAAGGGGAAAGTGATTTCCATCTTTGATTTGAAATTGACTTTGGCTATTGGAGGATATTATCTTGATCATGGTGACAAAAAGGGTGAATTCAAGGGATCAATTATAGTTCCTGAATTAGCGTATGATACTCAACCCGATGAACTTCAATTTGATATTAGTATCTACGAGGAGACTGCAGAATCGGATAAAATGAGACCGGTGATCAAATCCTTGTTGATTCCCAAATTAAGAGATATTTTATCGCAATTTGGTCATGATTTAATTGTAACCCATAGTTCCGATATTCAATTGGAAGCCGATAAGGTCAATTCTACGTTTACCAAGGGTAATCAACAAGGTAGCCCCAATGCTACCCCTGAGACCACTCCTAAACCAGCAGCTGCCCAACCAGTTGCCAAATCAAATACTGCAACCAAACCTTCGTCGTCGTCAGCATCAACATCGAGTAATAGTAATGTTCCTAAGTACAATACCTCCACATTACATTTGGAACCCACTTTCAATACTACTGCCGAACAATTGTACATAACTTTATTGGATGCCCAACGTATAGTTGCTTGGACAAGAACCCCACCTCAAATAGATGCTTTCCCCCCTCAAGAAGGGAGTAGTTTCAAATTATTTGGAGGCTCAATTCTGGGTCGTTTTATTAAATTGGTCCCCAATGAACGCATTGTTCAACTATGGAGATTAGAAGACTGGAAAACTGGCCATTATGCCGAATTGGACATTCAATTAAAACAAGGCGCCGGTGAAACCAAGATGGTGGTCAAATGGTCAGGTATCCCCATTGGTGAAGAAGACCGTGTCAAGGGTAACTTTGAGGATTACTACGTCAGATCCATCATGATTACATTTGGATTCGGGGCTGTTCTATAATCAGTATATAAGTTTGTCTGCTTCTACTATATTCTACTATATTCTATTATATTCTACTATATTATACTAGATTTATTCTACATTCTACTAGATATTCTACCAGAAACCCCTTGATATTCTACTATATGTAGCTCATCGCATCGTCGCTGAGACCGGCCCGGTCTCAGCCTCTTCGATTAGTAATACCATCATCAACCCGTTGGCCGTTTTATTATTTACTTCTTTTTTGCAACTCATCTCAGGGACCCATCTCTTACATATACATAAACCCATACATCCCACATCGATTTGAGAAGAGGGGCGGGGCACCTACGAAAATCCCCGCGGAATAATTAAGCGCGTGGTTTTACCAGGTATTTTCCGCGCAATTCTCTTATCCCAGCATCTTGACTAGTACAATTTTTGATAGTATACTTTTTGCTTAGTTATTGGAGTTAAACAACGCTTCTAGTAATACGATCCCCGCGGTGCACACACTACCCGTTAAAGTGCGAGCAAGGATATCTTGGCTTAATTAGGTAAGTAACCCCCTTGTCCGACGTTAGCGTTTGAGTGAAAGAAATTGCACTAAAATGATGCTAACAAATAAATTTTTCATTTCGTTCTTCTGATAGCGTTTGGGATGGGACTATACTATTTATATAAAGGTTGCTCTTGTACTTAAATTGTATATATATTCTGTTTTTTTTTTCTTTTTTTATAAAGTCAATCCTTTAATCTATCTATATATATATCCATACACAATGTCTGACACAACTGGGAAAGTATGTATACATAAAGGAAACGATTGAGGATCAAAAGTTCCAGGGTGGCGGGGGAGCATGTTTCCCGATTGCGATGAGACAATCATCGAGGTATTTATACATCTGTGATAACCATTTGAGTTAGAACAGAAGTGAACACCCTGCAAGTTATCGATTCTTATTTTCTTTTTTTTTTTGCCATTTTCTTTCTTTTTTTCAATTGCTAACACATGCCTTAGACTATCACTTGTAAAGCTGCCATTGCCTGGGAGGCAGGTAAGCCATTGTCAATTGAAGACGTTGAAGTTGCTCCTCCAAAAGCCCATGAAGTCAGAATCAAAGTCTTACACACCGGTGTGTGCCACACCGATGCATACACCTTGAGTGGGTCTGATCCAGAAGGGGCATTCCCCGTTGTCTTAGGTCACGAAGGGGCCGGGATTGTTGAATCTGTCGGTGAGGGTGTCACCAACGTTAAGGTTGGTGATTCTGTTGTTGCTTTATATACTCCTGAATGTAAGGAATGTAAATTCTGTAAATCTGGTAAGACCAACTTGTGTGGTAAAATTAGAGCCACCCAAGGTAAAGGGGTGATGCCCGATGGTACTTCCAGATTTAAGGCCAGAGGTCAAGATTTATTACATTTTATGGGTTGTTCCACTTTCTCTCAATATACCGTGGTGGCTGATATTTCCGTGGTTGCTGTTAATCCAGAAGCCAAACCAGACAGAACTTGTTTGTTAGGTTGTGGTATCACCACCGGTTATGGGGCTGCTACCATCACCGCCAATGTTCAAGAAGGTGATAACGTGGCTGTCTTTGGTGCTGGTTGTGTTGGGTTATCGGTGGTTCAAGGTGCTTTGGAAAGAAAAGCCGCCAAAATCATCGTGGTTGATATTAATGATAAGAAACAAGAATGGGCCACCAAATTTGGTGCCACTGACTTTGTTAACCCAACCACTTTACCTGAAGGTACCACCATTGTCGATAAATTAATTGAAATGACCGATGGTGGTTGTGATTTCACCTTTGATTGTACTGGTAATGTTCAAGTCATGAGAAATGCATTGGAAGCTTGTCATAAAGGTTGGGGTACTTCCATCGTTATTGGGGTTGCTGCTGCTGGTAAAGAAATCTCTACCAGACCTTTCCAATTGGTTACTGGTAGAGTCTGGAAAGGGGCTGCATTTGGTGGTGTCAAGGGTAGATCTCAATTACCGGGCATTGTCGAAGATTACATGCAAGGTAAATTGAAAGTTGATGATTTCATCACTCATAGACATCCTTTGGATAAAATTAACACTGCTTTTGATGACATGCACGCCGGTGATTGTATTAGAGCTGTTATTAACTTATAAAGCCAGCAGCCAACACTTACAGATGCTAAGTTGTAATGCTTGACTTTGGTTTCATGAATAATAGTACAAACAAACAAAAAAAAGACCAAGAAACTCTATGAACTATATGTAGTTGGTGTATAATACTCTTTCTTTATTTTTTTTTTTTGTTCTCTTAATGTTAACGTATTGGTTTGCTTTATTATTGGGATAAAAGTTGCGTTGCAACCACTACTAATTAAAAAGTGTTGGGCGCAAAATACAGCAGCATCATTCTTACCAAAAAAGAAAAAACAAATTGTAATTACTGAATAGGATCTTCTAGATCAACATGACAGGGTGATTTACGCGTCTTGATTCATGATATTACACGCGTGAATCCTCGGATTAAGCCGTCCCTGGAATGAGATCTCATGAACAGTTTGAAATCAAAATGTTGTTCATACTTGCATTCTTCTCAAATGGGAATTTTCTGTAAGGTACAAAGAAAAAACACCCGACTGTCTACCTTGCAACCAAATTACACGCTATTTTTTTTTTCTTCACAGAAAATCTCAAGGTCGTGTTTTCAGGCTCACAGGCACTGAAAACACACTCCTGAGAGTAAACCTCCAAGGGATGAACACCGTATGTACAAGGTAACCAATTATTGAGATCTTACAGAAAGCTTAATGATGGTCTTGGACCAAAAGCCAGTGGTCATCTAATGACGTTGAGTTGAGTGGTTGACACTCTCGATAAATTTCGGTAAAATTAGGGGCCCTTTTGTTTGCAACAATGTATTTTTTCCATTTGTGTCTCAACTGAAAGAGGTTAGGTAATTGAGTAGAGGTTTGCAGGAGATGACACCCAGCATGTAGCCGGCAGAAATGGACATACACAAGCATACACATTCAATCACAATGAAAAATGATCGAATTGTGTGGATTCAGCGAGCTTGCAGTGTGCTTGCAGGGTGCTTGCATTTCATGAAATCAGAATGGATGCCCTTACAAAATAACTCCATGGCATAATGTAACAATCAAGAATCCGGCCATGTAGTATTCCACACACCTTCACTCTGTCGTCATCAGTGTGTACGTTGATTGTTTACGTTGATTACGTTGATTGTATACGCTGATTGTATACGTTGATTACGTTGATTACGTTGATTGTTGTGCCATGCTGACAATACTCATTCAAAATTTACTGGTTCAGGTAAAAAAAAAACTGTAACGTGAAATAAGGTAAAAAAAATTGGTTGCAGACTACTCAAAGTGACAACGGTACCTTTTTATTGTGAAGGTGAGAAGCGTACCTACGTACCCAATATACCCAATGCAATGTATTCACGTATTGAAAAGCATTACGTGCTCACTCACCTAATTCCACTTGCAAAACGAGTACAGTGTAACTTGAAACACATACCTTACATGAAAGGACCCTCTAACCACTTGACAACAAGTTGTACCCACGCGCCAATGACATGAAATGAATAGGTTGCCTTACTATTTGCTTCCTTTCAAGCTGGGTCGAACAATCGTGTTTCAAATTCTGGTCGCGCTACAGGCACATACATTTTTGCTCGTTCCGTACTTGTGCGACATTATTAGGTGCGCATAACTTGGCTTAGTTTAATTTTCTTTTCTTTTGTTTCTTTTCTCGTTTGTTTTTGGCAGCAAAATGAACCCAATTGAGACACCAGTAGGAAAAAACAGTGCGAACTCGATCAACATGGCTGGCAAAAAGTGCGAAAAAAGTATTACTCCATCTTAAAACAACGATTTGCAACAAAGAAACCGGTTAGGTCATCATCTGCCACTGAATCTGTCAAGCACAGAAGCAATTGATTTGCTTCCATCGCTCACCTAGAACGGTTGTTTCCATGCTGCTTACAGTCAACCACCAGCATATTATAATCATCAGCACCAGATTATTTTTTTCTAAAAAACTTTGTTCTGGCAATTTTCAATTATTATATCATATTGGTAGGTGTTGCTGATGACGCACAACTGTTTAAACATTCATCTCTGCACTAAGTGGCACTTCGAGGTGCCCTCCTCGCCATCACTTACGTGCGGTTGTGTGCATTGGGGGGTTGTCTCTGGTCAGTTATGTTTATTTTTCTTTTCCCATTTATTTTTCAATGAATTTATTTTATCTTGTATTTGTTATTATGTTCCATTGTTAAGGCGTTCTTTGTCCCTTTTGGCTGCTTAACTCAAAACGAGTCTTTTCTTTTTTTTTTTTTTTTTTTTTTTTTTTTTTTTTTTTTTTTTTTTTTTTTTTTTTTTTTTTTTTTGCTTTTATTTTCAAGTTGAAAGATCGCCATGAGTAGGTGATGATGGTGGTAACGTATTCTCTCGGTATCACTTGGTTTCATCAGTTAGAAGCATTGCTCTCCCCACCCCCCTCCTCCTCTCGAGTCTCTCCTTTCTGGTTCCACTCGGATTTCTACTCTGGTCTCTCGAGAAAATTATTCGATTATAAATGTGAGTCGATATACCCTCTTTTCAAACGATGTTTTTCTTCTTTCCATCAATATCATACATTCCTTTCCTCAATAAGCAAGCTTCATTCCTTCGCTCTTCTGCCAACTACTTGTCATTCCTTACCTCTCTCTCCTACTTCTTGTCATTCCTTACCTATCTTCCTACTTCTAGTCATTCCTTACTACTTCTATTACTTTCATTCTAACTAATCGTCTTTCCTTTTATATAAAATGTCTATCTTTAATCTACTTCTACTTCTTGCTCTTTTCGTCACCAATTCGGTGGCTTTTGACGCTAAGTCAAGCTCTAATGTGGCTGTTTATTGGGGTCAAGACTCCTACGGTGGTCAACAAAGTTTAAGTACTTACTGTGAGTCCGATGATATCGATATCGTTCTCTTGTCTTTCCTCTACCAGTATCCTGACCCAGTCACTTATCAATTTGGTGACTGTTCATCCTCTTCCTCTAGTGGATGTCTGGATGTGGCTTCTGGTGTCGAAAAATGTCAATCCAACGGTAAAATCGTGCTTCTTTCCTTGGGTGGTGCTTCTGGTTCTTACGGGTTATCTTCCGATAGTGAAGGTGAAGAATTTGCTGGAACCTTATGGGACACTTTCGGTGGTGGGTCCGGTTCTGATAGACCTTTGGGTGATGTTAAACTCGATGGGTTTGACTTTGACTTGGAAAATCAAGAACAAACCGGTACCGTGGCATTGGCCAAAACTTTGAGATCTAAATTCAGTGAAGATTCTTCCAAAGATTATTATCTCTCGGCTGCTCCTCAATGTGTTTACCCTGATCAATCTGTTGGTGATATCTTAAGTGATGTGTCCATTGATTTTGCTTTTATTCAATTCTACAATAACTACTGTAGTCTTGACAAATCTTTCAACTGGGACACCTGGACCGATTACGCTGAAAATGATTCTCCTAATAAGGATATCAAGCTTTACGTGGGCTTGCCAGGGGCTTCTAGTTCTGCTGGTTCTGGTTATATTGCTCCTGATGATCTTTCTGAATATCTCACTAGTGACATTCTTTCCAACTCGAATTTTGGTGGTATCTCCATCTGGGACGCTTCTTCCGCTTTTGGTAATAAAGGCAGCAATGGTAAAACTTTTGTTTCTGAAGCTAAGAGCCTCGTTGAATCTTCTGGTTCTTCCAATCCTTCCTCATCATCATCTTCTTCTTCTTCCTCAACTTCTTCCTCAACTTCTTCCTCGACTTCTTCCTCGACTTCTGCTGCATCTACTGCAACTGCAACTAACGCTGCTGGTACCTCTACTGATGCACAACCAACCGCTGGTGAACAACCAGCCAATCCAACTCAACAGACTACCTCCACAGGTGCTGTAACTGCTCCAGGCACTCAAGGAGTACAAACCACCTTCACCACTGCTCCAACCCAATCCACCTTGAAGACCGTCACCACCACTGGTACCACTTTGATAACTACCACCATCAATGGGCGCCCTACTCAGGTTACCACGAGTTCAACCAAAACCTACGACAATGGTTTATGGAAAGGTAATGAATATTACAGAACTCATACCGCTAACAATGGCCAATGGCAAGGTTAAACCATAACCTTTTTCCTTTTTATACGTTTATATAAACTTTAGATACCTCTTTAACGCATGCCCATTATGATTAATCTTTTTCTTCCGTTCTCTTCTCTCTTGTATCTCTTTGTTCGGTGTGGTAATTGTACCAATATTGGAAAATATCAACATTCCAATTTTTTTTGAAATTTGTAAAAAATGTGCAAAAATTATTACTCGCGCCATTATTGCGAATTTTTGGTTGCAACTATTAATGAGTTTACTACAACAAAAAAAAAAAAAAAAAAAAAAAATCATGCAAATTATTAAAGAAGGATGTTCCGATCAGTAATTGATTATAGACTAAAATACACTCAGACCACGTAATATCTGCCATTGTAATTCCATGTTAACACCTGCTAACATTTTCTGAGCTTTGGAATTCATATAGGTTGCTTCAAGTATTCCCCCTGTCCAATTTCTAATATCATACAAATCAGTAGGAGCAAGTGGATCCTTCAACGATAATGGCAGAATCTTATAATGGATGATTGGGATCGCGGTGGAATCAATTTGTCCTTGTCCCTGTTTAGTTAGAGGGTGAGGAGATGCTAGAAAAATGAAGGTACGCCGAAGTTCTTCTTTATTTTTGATATGGAAATGATAAATCCCCGTCAATTCTCTTATGGTGGCAGCACTTATACGTTTCTGGTAATTCTTACACTGGCCGAGAAATTTTATTTCATTAGTAAGACAAATCAATTTAGACTTAGATGATGGAGATGAATACTGTCTAGAACTTTTGAAAAGAGTGTTTTTAGAAAGTGCTTTGGCCGAGCTCGCGAATGCGGACTCTATGTAATAGCTGAGATCCCAGTTACCGTATAAATCTATGCCGTTATCAAATGCTCCACCGACGCGTTGAACTTGATGACACTGTAGTCGTTTTTCAAGAAGTTGTTTCACAGTAAATTCGTATAAGGTACCTCGAAACACAGTCGTGTCAAGAGCAATATTATTAACACGACAATACTCTAGATAAGACTGACAATCTTCAGCCTCAGCAAGCACATTGGTGTTAATACTGGACGTATCTGACTTAGGACTCGTTTTGTCATTTGGGTAGGGATCAGGATGCGAGTTAACTGCGAGTGGCCGCGTGGTTATACGAGTACATCGTAAGCTTCTTTGTACGAATGTGAGGATACCGACTGGAGACCGAGACAAACCACGAGACAACATCTAATACTAGGAGCATCGGTATCAGTGTCGATAATCAAACATTGGATAAACCCCAGTGTATACAACTTGGAAAAAAAAAAAAAAAAGGTCAATATTAGCGTGTTTTTTATATACAGTCCTGTTGACTTTCCATTCCATCAATTTTTTTTTTTCTTTTGTAAGGTTGACTTGTCTCAAATATCTATTCAGTGCTATCAATTTGAAGAAACATCCATTAATCAATTGCACCCAAATAGAATCAATTAAGGTTAAGAATGCTTGCATTACTAACCACACTCAGGGCTCTTCTTATACTAGGCGGCCTCATTAGTTTGGTGGCCGCGTTAGAATCCGAATCTCCAGTTACTATCGAAGTATTTGCCAGACCATTACAGCAAAATAAACCAATTGATTTGATTAGTTTCTCCTACGATAAATCCACTCAAAAGACGTCAATAATAAAACAGAATGATGGCGTGATACCCGAAGGTGATTATTGTATTGGGTCTAGCTATAAACAATTGGATTGTTTTACGTTTACTAGCATTGATCAAGAACACCAGTTGAATGGTAAATTAATCAAAATACAATTAGATAAAGATGGCGACATTGATCAGTTATCGTTGGTTAATAACAACAGTGATTCAAATTCACTCGAGGTAAAAATCGGCGAGTATCAAACACAACCGGTGCCCAACTTGAAACCAGTCCACGCTGCCAATAAGGGTAAGACTGCTAGTCAAAAACAACCCACCGTAAAGACTCGAACTACCAGAAAGATTGTCAGAGACGAAAATGGTAATGAAGTCGAGGTGGAAGAAGTAGTTGAAGAAATCGAAGCTCCCGAAGAAGAAGATAATCGTTCTTGGGTTCAGAAGAATTGGATGTACATTGTACCCCCATTATTAATTCTACTCATTACATTACCTGGTGAAGAACCAGCCAAAAGTTAGTTAGCTCCATGTTTGTATGAAATGTATGTCTCTCCCATTCACTAGGGTGGATTCAAACGTGTAGATATTAAGAAAATCAAGTTTGAAGCCCATAACCAATTAGCAGCCACTCTACTTAATTTGTCGTTTATTCTCTCATATTACCGACTCCCCTTTCAATTGGTTCTGATTGTCGGGCAATCCCCATGATTGGCTCCACCATTTGAGTTCAACCATGTCTTTGTCTGTCTTGTCTCATGGTCACCCATATTGATATAGCCAATCGCGACATCGCAGTTAGCGCTCAGTCACCACCGACCCGACCCCGAGCCCACGACATTCGGACCCACTGCACGACATTCGGACTCACCCCCCCACGACACGGAGTGACACGGAGCAACATCTGTGCGACAGGGCACGACATGGTGCAACCTGGGCCACGACACGACATTTCTGGGGTTGGGCACTGGTTTTCCTGGTTACCCGGCACTTTCGCAACGGCCCCCAGCGAATCAGAGCCTGAACATTCCTTCATTACTTAATGGAGACTGCACACAGGCCGCTTCATACTTAAAAAAACCCGAGAAGATCGCACCCAAATATTGTTTTGTATTAGTAAATAGTACATTTTCGGTGTTCTTGCGGGCCTCACGCTAATAAAGTGATTTTACGCAGCATTTTTGTGAGAACCAATAGAAAAAAGCTAATGCTAATGCAAAGTTAAGAAACAGTTTATACAGAAGATTCAAAAAAGAGAGGGAAGGGAAAAAAAAAAAAAAA